>JAODGE020024673.1:0-19580 GCA_027574965.2 Ecitophya simulans
CACTAATACAGGGCCCTCTCCCCCCCCCCTCCCACACACCCACACACATGCACGCACGTTACCCCTCTCCCTTGGTTTTACTCTCTGCGCATATACATTCACATATATATATATGTATGCTGCTAGGATAGGGAAGCTATACAACAGGCCAACTAGCGGTTGTGAAGCGGCACGAGCGCACCTGCACGTCATACCGGCTCTTGCGTCCTTTTTCTCCCCCGGCCATCACATACGCACTTCCTCCTTTGTGTGCGCCTGTCGGTCTCTCTCTCCCTCTCTCTCAGCTGGGAGGGGGGCATAAGTGGACTCTTCCTAAGAAACCAGGCGTACTGATCGCGAAGCGCGAGAAGAAGTGGGTTGGGGGGGGGGGGGGGAACTCCAGTACTGCAGTAAAGCAGACCCCCAAGCACAATAATGTCAAAGCCATCTGCATCCCGAAAGAGGCAAGCCGCTGCCAATAATGTGGCAGTAGCACGGCAGCCTGAGGCTGAGCCGACGTGGGAGTGCACCAATGCACACAGCCTCCTGGAAAGCGGTGCCTTCCTCGTCACTCCGCACCGCTACGTGGATCTCCTGAGGCCTCTGGTGGAGTATTTTGTTTTTATGCAATCGCAGCCCCCCAGCGATACCTCCGCCACTGACAGCAAGACAGACGCACAGGCGCTCTCACAGCTCCGCGCTCTCTCGGTGTTCCTCTTTCAGAACGGCACAAGCACATATATGCATGAGACCCCCCTCCTGGAGCTCGCGCAGTCGCCCTGTCTCTGCTCCGACGAGGAAGATGCAGGGGATCCCTGCACGGCGGCTGGTGACACTGCACGAGCACCAAGCCACACCGCGTACAAGCGCCAGCGTGTGGAGGGCGGAGGAAAGCACCGCCGCTCCCCTACTTTAGCAAACGAGGTTGAGCACAGCGCTCGTGGAGTACCGGTCGAGGCGGTGCGGTTGGCGGCGATGCTGAAGAGAGCGGGCGATCACTATCTCCCAGTTTTCAAGGACGACAGCGAGTATCTACGAGCCTGCGAAGTCTATTGTGTCCAGCGGCAGTGCACGATCTCCGCAAACGAGATGAGCGTGGCCGGCGCCATTATGCAGATTGCGCGGGAGACACGCCTCAGCGTGCTCACGCAGTGCCTGCCCTGCATGCAGCTGGTGCAGGAGGTGATCGAGCATCACGTCACCACGTGCATGCGCCGCATGCCGCTTGAGCCTCGAGTGGTACGTGTCTGCCGCCGACTCGGCATGTCGAAAAAGGAGACGGCTGCAGTTACTTACCTACTTCTGTGCCATTGCGGCTCCATGATCCCGCTTACGACGAAGGCCGCGCTGTCACCAGCGGCGCTCGCATATCACAACGACCTCTCCCCCCGCGAACTGTTCACTCTCCTCAGCGAGCACCGGCGCCACATGAAGCAGGGGCTGCTCTCCCACGATGCCAAGTACAGGCCCACCTTCATAGACTGCAGGCTGTCCATGCCCCAGGAGGTGGTGGCCGCACTTGCTGGCGATGAGATCTCAGAGGAGCAGCTAATTAAGCTGGAGAAGACTGCTTTGGTGGAGGTGCTGCTCAGCGAGCGCCGATCCCATCCACATACCGGTGACCCCGCTGAGAGAGCGCAGAGGCGGCGACGAGGCCGCGGGGCTACCACCAGCGGTGAGCGCAATGACGGCGAGAACCGTCAGGACAGCGTCGATTCAGCACACATAAGCGACAGCGACGACGGCGATGCCGAGTCGCGGGAGTACTCCACCGGCTTGGTGAGTCCGCAGGTGGCACTGCAGCAGCTCGGCATCCTCGAGGCCGGTCTTCCCGCCGCAGATGCGGACGCACTTTTGGCCGCCTCGAAGAGTAAACTGGGAGTTGAGCATGGCGACGCGGGGGACGCACTGGCGGCCATTGGGGCATCCATGGCGGACAACGCGTCTGCGGCAACAGGGCGGGCAGAGGGTGACGCAGACGCCGACAGCGGCAGACAGGCGACGCCACACCAACACGGGCCCGACAGTGGCGCCAGGGCGCCATACACGTCTGATATTGAGTACATGGAGGAGGCCTTCAAGATGGTCGCGAACATGGTAAAGATCCGGAACGCCGAGGGCGACATGAAGGACAACGACGAGTTGGTCTACACTCCCAAGAATAAGCTGGCAGCGACGATGCGGGAACTGAAGGGGAAGGTGCGTGTCGCCTCCGCAGTTCATTCGTCTCGCGTGGAGGCCACCTTGCGCGAGGGTACCTTCATGCCACGAATCGAGGAGCTGTCCCGTCGCCTGGGCCTCTCAGAGCTGGAGAAGCAGATCTTACTCCTCATGGTCGGCAACGTGGTGTCGCATGACATCCTAATCGCTATTAATGGGCGGTACGTGATGCGTGAGGGGCAGCGCGACATGACAGTCGGCTACATCCTCTTCGTGCTTTGTGAGACTCTAGAGCAGCGCGTGGCCTCGCGAAAGGCGTTTTATCGATCCTCCCCGCTCGTGGCCAACGGTGTGTTCATTCTCACGCTCTACTCCAGCGACCGCACCTGCTTCAACACCGACCTGATGGAGTACCTCTGCGACATTGACCGCAAGATCGTGGACTATTTGATGGGCACCGAGACAGAGACGTCGGAGCTGGTGCCGGGCTCGAGCCTCGTGCAGCCCCTTGTGCCCATGGCAAACGTGGTGCTCCCAGCCGACACCACTGCCTTGGTGCTCTCCACGATTGAGCAGTACAGCATGTTTGAACGCTGCCGCCGGTCCTGTGGGTTCGGGGAGGGCCTCGGCGACAGCTGCAAAGGACTGGTGATTCTCTTTTACGGGCCGAGCGGCACCGGTAAGACGATGCTCGCCCACGGCGTCGCCCACGCCCTCTCACGGCGGCTCCTTGTCGTGAACGTGGAGCGCTTCCGCAACGATGCGAAGTCGCCGGAGATGATGCGGTTTATTTTCCGAGAGGCGAAGCTAAACGATGCCATCATCTTCTTTGATGAGTGCGAGGGTCTCTTTGAGAACCGTGAGACCAACCCCCGCATCACCAGCATCCTCGCGGAGTTTGAGAAGTACGATGGGCTCATCATCATGGCCACCAACGCGGCCCAGAACATGGATGAGGCGATGAACCGCCGCATCTCACTCATGATGGAGTTCAAGCTTCCGGACCACCAAATGCGTCAGCGCATATGGCGCGCACACATCCCATCGACGCTCCCCATTGACAAAGGCGTCAGCGTGGAGAGGTTGGCCCTCGACTACGAGCTCTCCGGTGGCCTCATCCGCAACGCAGTCCTTGCCGCGATCAGCAGCGCGGTCGCGCGTCAGAAGTGCGAATCACCCACGCTGCTCATGAGAGATTTTGAGAGTGGAGCGCGGCAGCAGCTGCGGGGCTTCTTCCTCGCCGCGGCCAAGCCAAAAGGAACCGCAAGTGAGCAGTACATCACGCCACGGCACTCTCTGGGTGACCTCGTGCTGGAGCCCAACACACGTCGCCGCATTGACACCATCGCAAAGATTGCCAAGAGCCGCAGTATTCTCTTCTCGCAGTGGGGCTTCGCGGAGGAGCTCTACGAGGATCAGGGTGTTGTGTGCCTGCTGCACGGCAGCAGTGGCACAGGCAAGACGCTGGCCGCGGAGGCCATCGCCTACGAGTGTGGCGTCACGGTGCGAGTGTGTAACGTCGCGGAGTTGCTGCTTTGCAAGGAGCCGAACGTGCATAGCGTCTTTGAGGAGGGGCGCAAGCTGGGTGCCATTGTCGTGTTCGACGAGGCCCAGGTGCTCTTCAATCACACGAGCCTCAGCGAGCAGCTGTCCCAGCTCATCCAGTACCACGCCGTGCGCTACCCGCGTCCCATCATCGTCATCGCGACCACCGGCGGGGAGACAGGACTCACCGGCATAGACTCGCGGGCCTCAAAGCTCATCTTCACGCACGAGGTAGCCTTCCAGCTGCCAAGCCGCGCACTGCGCAAGGAGCTGTGGCGTAAGGCGTTTCCAGAGAAGGTGCCGCTCGCCCCTGACGTGGACTTTGACATTCTGAGTGAGGTGACTGCCTCCGCAAAGCACATCCGCTCTGCTGCTTTCAGTGCCTGCTGTGAGGCCTCGCGGCAGCGCGAGGGGGAGCAGCAGCTGACGCTGCAGGCCATCCGGAGCGAGCTGGAGAAAGTGCTCCTACGCGAGCGAGCACGCAACATGTCGGGGGGCATGTTTGCGTAGCGAGAGGGGCAGTGGCGGCATGTCACTGGCACGTGTGTGGGTATGCGTGTGTCTCCGGCTGCGCTGTCACGGCGATACTGTAAGAGTTGCACGTGTGCTTGTTGACACATTAGCATGCTAGCAAACGGTAACAACTTGAAATAATGGATAGTACCAACACGACAGGGGCGGGGGGGGGGGGCAACTCAGAGACCATCCGAAACGTATCAAATAAAGGTAATTTTAAGTGAAGGAAAGACGTAAATGAATGGAAATAATATGTTTCGCTCTTTTTATAAGAAACGAAACAGACGAGTAATATCAGGGTTAACGTGTGCGGGGTGTGCAACTATATATATATATATATATATATATATATATATATATATAAGCTGTATGACCATCGTTTATTTGCAAGCTCGCCTCCTTTCCCTGACTGGTGACTGTACGGACTTAAGCGTTGGTGAGTGCATTGCCTCACCACCACCACCACCCCCGCTCTCCATCTCCTCCCTTTTTTTAAGTGTAGGTGTGGCTGCATGCACGGTGGAGCATGTATGGTCCCTCTCACCCTCTCTGCATCACCTCACTCCGCGCCGTCCTGTACACACCTTTTTCTTACATGTGCCTCCGTCATCCAATCCAATCCAATCCACCCATCTCTCTCCTACCTAATTTCCAGAGTGGAAAAATAACGTGTAGCTCCCCCCCCCCCGCTAAGCAGCCCTATATTTAACTATTTATCATTATTATTATTGAACACTCTCTCTTTTTGCCGAGGGGCAAGCGCACCCATACGCGAATTCGCACATATATATATATATACATATATACGCATATTTATAAATATACACACCTCTTCCGCGTTCTGCCACAAGCTCTCCCAACTCCCACGATGACCTATAAGAATGCTGTGATTACTCTGGCGCTCCTTTTCTATCTGTTCCTGTCCTGTGAGACTGTGCGCAGTGACACCAACGAACAACAGCAGCAACAGCAGCAGCGAAGTCAACCAACACCGCACTTCCGTACTCCTTCTCTGTGCCCATGGAACCTGGCGAAGAACGCCAAGTGCCCGCCATCGTCGCCGGTGTGCTGCGAGGTGTCTTACACCGTACACTGCTGTCCGGTCGGCACGCCATGCGAGGAGTGCGCGGTGCCGGTGCACGGGTACGACATGGCGTACGGGAACCTCATGATCTCGGTGATGGCGCTCCTAATACTCTCACTACTGGGAGTTTTGGTGGCTGCTGGGGTGGGGAAGCATGCGGCCTGGCGCAACGAGCGAGTGCGAGTGATGAAAGAGTACAAACGGAGAGTCGCGCTGCGCCGGGCCGAGGCTGTGAATTTCCGAGAGGAGCTGCGCACCACTGAAGATGCCAACCTCAGTGACGAGGAGGCCTGCGTGATCTGCTGCGCGCGTCGCGTTGATTGCGCACTGACGCCGTGTGGGCATCTGTGCAACTGCCACTTCTGCGCGGCGCGGTTGACGGAGTGTCCGGTGTGCCGGGTGCACGTGGAGCAGTACTTCATGCTGCCACCTTACCTAGTGCACTCCTTGCTCCGCAAAGACGAGGGGGGGCCCGCGAGCGAGGTCGTGATCACGACGATAGAGGAGGTTGAGGGTGGCGCCGTGGTGGAGAGGCTGGACGATCGCGGCGCCACCGATGAGAGAGGTGCTGGTGACAGCGGTGACGTAGTGCCGCCTGCTGAGCTCGCGGAGGAGTGCCGCGAGGGTAGCTCAATACAGTGTGACGAGGAGAGCGTAGAAGGAGCCGCGACGGTGACTTCCAGCAATGAAGATGGAGCGGCACAGCAGCCCGCACACCGCCGCCTCAGTACGCGTGTAGTGAGTCTGGTCAAGAGCAGAAGGGGCAGTTACTCAAAGGTTAGCAACAGTGACGATACTTGTGAAGACACGACGACGCCATGACGGGATGGAGGAACAGTAAGCAATTAATGGTACGAAGAGAAAGTGGGTGTTTTTTGCTCATCTTCCGATGAGTGAGGCATATGTGTATAACTGAATATGTGTGCGTGTGCCCCGCTGAGCTACTCACTGACTCCAGCTTCAGTTCAGCATCCCCGATAATGGTGAGCGGGAGGGCCAACTATATGTGAACGTGTCCGCTTTCTTTCTATTTTGGAGGCGATGAGGGGCTCTTCTAGTGTAGCTGCGTTGAAGAGACCGCTACGCTGCTGCTAAATATTGTCCCTCTCCTGATCCCATGCTGCTAATGCATGTCCGTTGCCTGTGCGCATGCTGGCGCAAGTGAAGGTTACACACACACACGTACAAACTTGTTGTTAGGAATCCTCTCTTGAATACCCCCATTGCTCCAGCCACCTCTATAACTTCCCTTTCACTGTCCCAATGTTCTCCTCATTAACTTCGTTTTACCATACTGTATTCTGCTATTTCTTACGAAGGCACACTCATATTCTCTTGCGTGTGTGTGTGTGTGTGTGTGTGTGTACAGGAGTCACTGGTAAAATAAAACCCGTCGCCAATTCTCTGCATGTGAAAGGTATATACACACATACAGGGAGTGTGTGTTCGAAGGGTCACACTTTATTGTGAGTACACTCGTACTATCCGTCATCGCCTTCATTTCCATCATCGTAATTTGCCCCCCTCCCCTCCCTTTCAAACGCAGTCATGGCACAGCCAGAAGCACCCGACGTAACCGATGTCACGCACAACTTTTTGCTCTCCACTGATTGGTCGCGAGAGGCAGAGGCGACGCTATGTGAGCTCATTGACTTGGACGAGCTCGGTACCTGGCAGTCCACATCTGAGGGGGCCACTGGCAAGCCAAGCGCCGTTGCGCTGCTCACGCAGTCAGTGCTGGGCCTCGCAGTCCCTGTGCGCGCGGACATGTGCGTATTCACGGCTATTGTAGGATACACTACGTTTCTCTCCTGGAGGCGGGAGCAGTCCGCTGTTGGGGCCTCTCCTCTGCCCACACATGTGGTCGGTGTGGGTACTGCTCCCGGTCGCGGCGGCGATACCAGCGAAGCCCATCAAGGACGTGGTGGTGGCGCGGCGCATGGCTTCATCTCTTACTATGAGGCCCGCTATGGGCCGCGGTCCGGTCATCCGGTTCCTGAGCTCGTCGTGGCCCTGGCGGCTGCGGGGACATACCTGCGGAGGCCGGAGTTAATTTGGCGCGCACCCCCTGTCCTCGCCTCCCTCGACATCCTCGCAGAGGCAGTGTGGAGAGCACAGGACCGACACCACAACCCCTGCGCCGTCGAGTCCGCCTCCCCGCGGAGCCCGGTGAATCATCGCGACGACGCGCCGTGTCCTCTCTGCTACGCTGCTGCCCTAAATCACACGCTCGCTGCGGAAGCGGTGTGGGGGCTGCTGAGATACTATTATGACACCCACCAGGACGCCACCTGTGAGCCATTGGAGGAGAAAAGCATTGGCGCAGGTGAGGAACGCCGCCGGAGGCCGTCATCCCATGGACACGTAGGCCCTCCTCACGCGCAAGGCAGAGGACAATCACTTGCGAGTGATGGCAGCGCAGATGTAGCCCCGAATGAAGCGAGGGATCATCACTCCGCACCGCGGACGCTGATGTGGACACATGCAGTGGCGGCCTGCAGGATAGCGCTCTTCAATGGGTGCGTGGAGGCGGCGCGGCAGGTCGCCCAGACGTGGCTGTATACCTCCGCGCACCCAGCGCTGTTCCTCCCTTGTGCCACACCAGCAACCATCGCGCCACCCGCCGCACGGGTGCACTCCGCCTCCTCCCTTGTGCTCACGGTATGGACGTCTCCCACGTCGTGGGTCCGGCGCGACGTCTTTATGCTGCTTCAATGCTGTCTGCTCCTCCGCGACTCCGCAGCCCTTCAACAGTATCAACGGCACCAACTGAACGACGGCAGTGAGGAGAGAGAGGAAGAGGCGGCACCAGAGGCCTCCGCCCCGGCACTTCTTCAGTCAGAGGGTCAACTGGTGCTGGCGCTGGGAGCTCTGCGGGAGATGTTTCTACGACCCTCGTGTTCGGTGGTCCCCCTCGCCGCAGGAGAAGCGGAGGCGGCCATGCGTGCGCACCACTCGGCAACTCGTACCTGGGCCTCTCTGATGGTGTTCACCCCATTCCCGTGGCTCAGCGGGAGCGCGGGTGTGAGGCTCAGAGGGGCTGGTGGCGGCGCAACTGTGGTGACATGGCTATGCGCTCTGGGCTTCAGCGCCGCGCTGCGTATGGTCCTCCACTACACGCAGTCCGGCGCAGGTCAGCCCTCCGTGCCACGGCCCACCTCCAGTGCTCACAGCGCCGGTGGGTCTGCAGGAGGTGGAGCGGGGGTTCGCCGCATTCGCTTTACGCGCGGGTCGGAGCCCGTCACGGATTCCCAGACCGAGCAGCACGCACAGCTCGGTCGCGGCGATCACTCGCCAAACGGGAACACAGAGGGGCACTGTCTCCGCGGCGGTCTCGTTGGCGTCGGCTTGGTGAGAGATGTAGATGGCTGTGGACCCTTGGAGGCTGCTCTCTCTTGTAACGCCGCTTTGCGGGCGGACATTGTGCGGCAGCTGCTTCTCGCTGGTGCATCTGGGCATACGCTCTGCCCCAGCGTCATCACCGCGGAGCTACTTCCCCTCACAGGCGAACCTGCTGCGACGACTGAAGGTTGTCGAGAGGTGATAGAGCTCCTCCGACGCCCTCACGACGCACTGGATGAGCCGCGAGCGAACCTGCTGGATCGCCTCCAGGGCGCCGCCTCCGCTGCTGGGGCCGCCAGCATGCTGGGTGGGCTGGCGTACCGGCTCTGGCGTCACAAGGTCCAGCTCATGGACACTACGTCCACTAACAAGGAAGGACTGTGGGCCGCACATGACCGAGTGATGCGGCCTGCTCTTGCCGCGTTCGAGTTTGATGCTCACCAGCCTCACGCCCGGCTCGCCATGGTGCGGGTGCTGGCTATGAAGCTCCGGCTGTGGTGTCGCGGTCTGACTGAAGCAGCAGGCGCACATCCCGAGGTGACCGCCACCGCTGTCGTCCCCGGGCCATCAAGAGGTGCGGTCCTGTATCACTGCGCGGTGCTTCGGATGTACCTGCAGCTCACCACGCAGCGGGCCCTCCTGTCACTTCAGGACAGCATCCTGAGCGGCGTGATGCTGAGCGAGGCCAGTGGGGCGGGAGCGGAGGGCTCTCCCACGGCGGAGCGAACAGAACACAGCGAGGATCTCGCCAAGGACCTGGACGCGGTGATCACAGAGCGTCGGGAAGTTCGTTCACTGCTTCTCAAGAGCACACCAGCGACCGCCCCTGGGGAGGACAAGCAGGCGAGGGCCGCGGCCACGGTGGCCTCGGATGACTCTGATCCCAAGAGACCCCTCTACGCGTTAGTGAACGTCTCCAGCTCGTCGCACAGCGGCCCGCTGGCTGGCGATGGCGAAGGGCTGTCCTATCGACGTGTCGCGGCCGGATGGGGTGGACACCTGGCCAGCAGCGCTCGGGCTGTGTGGGTGCGGCTTCCCCCCCGCATGGATCTGGACGGAACGTTAGAAGCGCACGGCGGGGCATATGGGGTGGTGGAGAGTGATATGCCTCTGACCGCCCCTGTGCAGCGCGGAGATCTGATCGTGTTTGTCTTGGATAAGGTGAGGCGGTGCTATGAGGCTGTGGATGTGATCTCTTGCAATGATGAAAGTGGTGGAGACGCAGGCACTGCCGGAGGGGGCGGCATTACGCTGGAGGTGCCCTGCGTACTGCGCAGTCATGCAGCACGTGGCGACACCTCTGCAAATGATGATGGGTACGTGACGCTCCGCTGTGTCGAGGCAGCGCCGAGACCTTTACCCGCTGACGAAGCACCCACAGCCACCGCACCCCCAATGCTTGACAGCGGTGGGAGGGCGCCACTTCCTCGCCCGCTGGAGTGGCTGGAGACGCGTGCCGCGAATGATGACACTACTGACAGTGACAAGCCCTCTGATGTGATCGCGGCGCTAACATCGCGGCATGCACTGCTGCGCCGCTGGACGCACCTCGTCCACGCTGGCACGCGACCACTGTGGATACGCGTACTGAGCCCCGTCCAGCTCCGCCACCGCGGCGCTGACCCCAGCGCGTTCTGGCAACTCCCGGCATCTCCAGTGCCTGAAAGCGGCCCCCAACTGCTATACGGCGTCGACGAGTTCCCTATCCTCCGTCGCGCTGAGGGCGTCGCATACGACAGCGACGAGACGAGTGCGCCGGACCCACTCGGGGGCTGTTCGTCGGAAGTCATCTTTGTCCTGCAGCCTGCAGAACGCCGCGTGACCCCTCTTCGAAGCGGGGGCCGGATAAGCACGCTCACTGTGGACATGCTTCAGCGACAGTCAGCTGGAGGGCTGGATATCATTGGTGTTCTCCCTCAATGGAATGGAGTGGCTGGCAGCGTGTGTGTGTGTGTGTGAATCTGTGAACTACCCCCATAACCGGAGCGGAGAGGAAGTGGACACTGATGGGGTCAACATTATACAATGGCGACGCTTTCCCTCTCTGTGTGTGCATGTGCATTAGATAGATAGTATATATATAGAGAAAGAGAGAACATATATAGAATAGAGCACAAACAATCTACGAGATAACCGTCGAGTGCGTGCACACTTCCAGTGAGTGGGTAAGCTACGTGTGTATATGCGTGTGTGTGTGTGGAACTGCAGACTACCCTCTCCCTCCCTCTCCCCTCCCCTCCCCCCTTCTCTGCCATAATGGTGGAATGAACGACTTCCTCTCCCATCCCCGACTCTCCACCCCGGATTGGTAAGCTCTCTCACGGAAAAGAAAACTGAAGTACAGAGTAAGTGGGGGGGGGGGGCGTAAGGCATCGCGTTAGCATTGGCTCCTCTGATTGTGCTGCAGATTGGTAAATATATATAAAAAAGAAGCGTGAGAGGCAATTCAGTGGTTAGCTCCGGGGCGGGGGGCAGAGAATTACATCACTGAACATGGAAGCTGCGGAGTCCGGTTCGCTGCATGAACGCTTCATCGGTACCTTTCTTTCGCTAGTACGTGACGCTACGCAATCGGAACGGACGGATCCTGCCAAAGAAGCCAGCCGCTCATCGCCCCCTCCCCTGCTCTCCGAGGGCCAGGTCAAGGCCTTGAAGGTGTCTCTGGGACAGTGGGTCGACCTCCTCGCGGCAGCTTCCAGTGAGCATCACGATGTGCCTTGTGCTGGCGACGCCGCTGCGCGCGCGGATCTCGGCAGGGCCACTGACTACTACCTTTCCGGTCTCTCTCAAGCGGAAAGGTACTTCAGCGGCCTGGCCCACCTCGCCAGCACCCCAGCACCATGGCGCTCCCAGTGGAGTGGAACGCTCTCGGCCCAGCGAGAGCAGCGGCCACGACCCCTCGCCGCCGTTGTTGATTGCTCCCCATCCATTAGCGCAGCCTTACGCGCGCTCAGTGGCATGTCAGCGCTGTACAGCACGTGGGCTGCGCTATTTGGGCTGTACGTCACGCGAGGAGGGACGCGTGGCAGCCAAGACAGTGCTGATATCGGTCTTTATGATGTGAATTCATTCACACGCGAGTGGCTAGATGCCCTTGGGAAACGCTGCGGCTCCTCCACACTCACTCTTGCCGAGCACTCCGCCACCCTGGCTGAGGTGCTGACAACTGCCAGTGCTACCGAGAGTAACAGCGTCATGTCCACGGAGATGCGTGTACTGGCGGAGGCTTTCTTCAGTGAGGTGTGTCGCGTCGGGGCGGGTGGAGGTGTCCTGTCCTTTGCCACCCAGGACGTATCGGCGCGCGTGCTAATGGACACGTTGGCGTACATCCGCTTAAGACTTGGGGAGGAGGTAGCGAGTGGCACAAGAGGGAAGCTACAGGAATGTGATGGACGCAACAAGACCTCCAGGAGCGCTACTGTGCGCGTGGGGACGCTCTCTGCCATGGCGCTGGATTATCCCATGACGCCAGACGCGGAGCAGCGAGGCGGGGCTGGCGGCTGGTTCTCCGCCCCCATCACGAGCCCTCGCGGCTCTGACAGCGAGGAGAGTGCCGGGAGCAGCGAGGACATCTCCACTACACCCGCCACTGGCGACGATGACGATGATGGTCACAATCGTATCAGCAGCAGCGCCGGCGTGGGTGGCGACCGCTCTGTACGTCGCGACGAAGTCGCGGCGGGGGTCGCCCACGCCACGCAGGTGATTACGCCGCATCTGCAGCCATTCCGCGTTACCTTGGCGGCGGCAGTGCTAACGACTTACCGGCTGCGGTGTCGCAGCAACGGCGATGTCTCTGATAGTATGGCAGTGGGCAGCCACAACGAGCAGAGTGGTGATGTCGTGGAAGAGTGCGTGATGGAGAGCGCGGAACGGTACGCTCGCGGTGGACTCATGCAGTGGCACATGCTAGGTGACTCCAGCCGTCACCGCACGCTCCTCGGAATGCTCGCGAAGGAGCAGTCGTAGCGAGAGAACGAAGAGAAGGAAGCCTTTTGTGGGCATGCGCGTCTGTGTGTGTGTGTGTGTGTCTGTGGTCCGTCTGTGCCCCTCCGCTTGCCAGGTTCATATTTTTAACGTCTCTTCAAGACCCCCCCCCCCCCCGAAAAAAAGCGTCCTCTCACTCACCTGTACTGCTGTCTTGTATACTTTCATCTGTCATGTGTGTATTCATCTCCACCACCATCACCACCACCCCTTTCCCCAAATTCTATCCTCTTCATCCCTTGGGCATCCACAGTTTCACTCTAGATAAGTTTTGGGGTGTGTGCGTGTGTGTGGACAGCTCCAGTCCTCCTTCGGACGGGAATTTTATTATTATTTAGTTACGTGTTGTTCTATTATTTTAACTCCTCCACACCACCCACACTTCTCTAAACTCACTTAGGTCTTACCAGCTTAAACCGTTTCCCAACCTTAATCACACATTTGTTTTTCTCTTACTGAGTTTGACTACCCATTAGCCACACAACACACACACACACACGCCAGTCGCTCTGCACAAGAGATAACAGAATATATATATATATATTTCACTTGTGTGTGTGTGTCTGCAGTGAGCATCCAGGTGAGTCTCCCCCTGTGGCGTACCTCACGTGAAGCAATAGAAGCAAGGCAGCGCTGTGTGCCTGCTTCTCTATTTCTCTCTCTGTTTTTTTGCTATTGTCGTGGTGTAGTTATTTGTCTCTGGGGCTGCGTGCCCAAAAGAGACTCTCGACTCACATTGTCATTTGCGTTTAGTAGTGTCCAGAGAAAGAGCGAGAGAAAAAGGAAAGAGGAGGAAAGGATAGTAATAATAATAACAGAAAGCAAGCAAGAGAGCGGAGCGCGTTTGCTCCCCCACATTAAGCGGATTAGATCAGACCACGAGCAGAGGGGGGAAAACAAAACTAACAAAAAAGACAGCGCCTGGTGGAGGCAAGTGTGTGTGTGTGTATTAAAAGCACTAGATAATACGTCACCTGAATTAGGTCCTCTTCTCTGGGGTGAGCACGCACGCAGACACAGACACCCCCCCCCCCCCCCCCCCCCCCCCCCCACCCCCTCCCCCAATAGAAAAAAACTACGCATACGCAGAAGCGCGCGCCACCACCACCACCACCATCATCATCATCATTATAGTTACTGCTGTCATTGATTCATTGTGGTATCCCGCTTTGTCACTATTATCATTAGTGGATTGTGTGTTCTTGTGTAATCTATATTCGATTCAGGAGTGCAACGTGGAAACGTGAGACTCACGCTGAACTCCCCTTCCCCCTCCATAAAAACGAGTCTTGTGCGTCTGTGTGTGTGTGCGTGCGTTTAACGTATCAGCTGCGGTAGAATGGCATCCCCATCGATTACCATTCTATCGAGTGACGGCAGGAAGTTTGTGATATCCGAGCACGCAGCAAACTACTCGGACTTGCTAAAGGGGGCACTGCAGCTGTGGAGCGCCACGCATGCACCACCGCAGGCCAGCAGCGACGATGAGGACGGCAGCCTCCCAGACGGAGACGATGACGACGCGGACTCCGACGCCACCCCGGATATCTACTTTGACGACGCCAGTAGTCGCACACAGAGTAATTGTCAAGTGCCGAGCAGTGAGGGCGGCAGCCCACGACGCGACGCGAGACAGCGCGCTCGGCTGATGACCAGCGTCCGCGCTGATGACCCCGACGAGGAGGGGGAGGACGAGGTGGCTGGTGGCGAAGTTAGAGCCCCGGGCATACCACCCGACGACCGCGACGACTGCTCCACTCCGAGCACCTTAGATGAAGAAGACGACGACGACAGGGAGGGCGAAGCCACGCCCGACCTCCTGGATGACTTCATTTCCCTGTCGCCCGGAGCCCCGCAGCCGCTGTCCACCATGGCCGGTCATAACACCACCCACGATGAAGGTCATCACAGCAATAGCCGGAGGGGCAGTGGGGTGGCAGCTGGTGGGAGCCAAATTTGTAGTTCATCCTCTGCACACGACGATGGAGGCACTTATAGCAGCAGCACGAGGGTGAGCAGCGGTGGAAGGGCGAACACGCCTGTGCATCCCCGCTCCTCCACGGTGGTGGTCGCCGGCTCACCTATCATCGACCACGACGATGAGGAGGATTTGGGGTACAATGGGCATCCATTTGAGCACCACCACAGCCCCCACGACGACAGCAGCCACTTACACAACAGTAACGGGAGTAGCAATGAACCTCACACAGAGCCCACGGGCACTGCCAACGGCGTCTCTGCCGAGAACCTCACTAATAGCATTGGAATGACCTCGCCAGAGAGCCGGCACAGTCGTACACCATGCATGGGGGATGATGGCGACGGCTTAGTCTTCGTGCCATCCCCAAAGTCAACCCCACTCACCGTCACCGCGTCGGACAAGTCGCTGACCTCGTCCACGCCCCAATCAACGAGCCGCACTGCCTCCATCGCGAAGCCACCCCCGCCACCCAATGGGGCAGCGGCACTGCCAGACGACTTCACTGCGGGGGCGACGACGCTCAGTGACCAAGATGGCATCGTCCTCTACCGCAGCGCCGCGATCTCCGCCACTGCGATTGTGGTGGATCTTCTGCATGCTCACAGGAAGCCCGACCCCAGCGCCGCACCGGAGGCTGGTGATGCATCAGACCGCAACGGCGTCAGTGACATGAACAAGGACGGCGAGTCGGCCGGGGTGGCGGTGACAGGAGACATCCTTGCGCTCTGTGTGGAATACATGGATCACTTTGCTGAGGCGCGGTCCTCTCCAACCGGGGCCTGGAATGACGACGTACCCACCGAGCTGCCGCGCCCCCTCACCGCCCCACTGACCGCCCTGCTGACAGAGTGGGAGAGCACCTTTCTGTACCGCAACATCCTCAAGTCTCCCCCCGCCGCCCTCGACGCCTCAAGGGCGGTGCAGGCGGTGTGTCCGAGGCTAGACTATCGCTATCCAGGATCCTTCCTCACAGTGGAGGCCACCCGCACCGCGGTGATTATGCCACCACCATCCGCGGAGGGAGTGACCAGGCTGAGGCAGGTGATGGCCACCGCGCAGGCGCTGCAGATAGCGAGCCTGCGGGAGATGTGTGTGGCATGGATGGCCGATTACATGGTGAGAGTCGCCTATGGGGCCGCCAATAACTTCGAGGCTGCTCACCTCATTCGTCAGTGCTTTCACATCAACAGCAATTGGTCGCGTAAGGAGACCGACTGCCTCAAAGTGGAGAACGAGTGGCCCGCCAATGAAGAAGAGCAGTGACGAGAAAAGGTGAGAATGAGAGATGGGGTGGGAACGGGAATAAAGGTGGGCACTCCCGTCGACAGAGATGCCCTCCTGCGACAATTAGGTTTACGAAGATAAATAAATAACATAAAAACACTAACACAGTTCGCTGAAGTTCCGGTGGTGATAAGCGGGCCGCTTTGATGCGCATTACAGTCATGAGAGAGGGAGGAAAAGGGGAGGGGGGCATTTGGCGTTGTGGATTGGGGTTTCTTCCTTCACTCACCCCCCCCCCTCCTCTTGTACTCCGCACACACACACACACGAATAGAGTGCCATCAGTTATGGATATACTCAGTGACTAGAGCAAACATCAGGGCGGTACAACATATATGAGAGATAGTACGTGGGGCACAGTGTTACTTGTGTAAGAGTGCGCTCCCATACCTTCCCCTCGTTGCTTCACACTGTTTACTGCTTCGTGTATGTGTGTGTGCTTGGGACTTCTTTCTTATCGTTTTCTCGTACGCATGCGTGTGTCTGAGTGTGGCACCCATTTGGCTCATCGGAGCATGAGCAGTGGGGGATGGGCGGAGAGGGTAACTTCAATGGATAGTTGGTCAAGAAGCTAAATCAGCTGCAGCCATGACTAGTTGGTTGCTCTTTTTTCTGTTTGCTTAAGGGAAATGGAAGGGGTAGTAGGTGGCCTCCCGCATGGAGCACATGCATAGTGATTGATGCATGTATATGTATTATATATATATATATATATATATTGTGCTGTGGTTCCTTTCTCTCTTTCTCTCTCGCCTTCTTTTCTATTTTTTTGTTCAGACATGAGGGGGGAAAAGAAGAGATGAAAAGTGGAGGAGAGAGAAAATAGAAAGCGTCAGTGCTAATGTGAGCAGATCTTTTGATGTCTTTTTGTGCTGCGTGTGTTGTGTGTAGTGTTCTCCTTGTTGTCGTTTAGATACCGATATTAATCTCTTTGACTGTTATTATTATTATTCTCTGTGAGCACAGTGACATTCCCCCCCCCCCTTCAGCATCGCATGCACATGTACATGAATATCTGTTTCTGTATATACACGTATACATAACATTTCCTTGTTGTTCGTCTCTGTGCACGTCACCATCGCCATGTTTTCCCGGCAATGATAGATCGTGAACATATAAGAGCCTCCGCTTGGGGTGCAATTTCACAAAGGGAAGCCGCACACGTGTATATATACGTGCACCTGTATCTTCTTTATCACGTCAATATACATTTATTAGCAACCACACACACAACACACACATAGGGTGCTAAACTTAGCGGTCAGGCGGTAGTGGTCATTATCGCTAATACTGATATATACTCCTCCTGTGCGTGTGTGTGTGTGTGTTATCATTCTCTAGCGTCCATCCAGGGACTCACCATGACCGACAAGGTGTACCTGGAGAACTACGCTGGGTTCGCAGTCCAGGTGCCCCTGAATGTCGCACAGAAACTCTTTCGCGTAGTCGCTGATGCAGACGTTGTCGTCGGTGTGGCGCAGGGCACGACGGCCACGGACCCCCCACTGGATGTAGTGGAGGAAGAGGACACGGAACCACTCAAGATGAGTGACTTGGAGTACGAGGCGGCGGTGCTGGAGGCAGTTGCGGAGTACGCCACTCTTCCTGACGCCATGCGCACTGCCTCACTCCCACGCCCGCTCGTCAGCCCCTTCGAGCAGTGTGTCATGCCTCACGAACGTGACTTCATGCGGCGCGCGGAAGCGGCCAACTACCATGTTCAGCTGCTGGACATGGCACTCTTTCTCAAGTTTGACCAGCTCGTTGCACTGTGCTCCGCGTACATGAGCGTTCGCATTGACGAGATCTCCAGAGCAGCACCCGACATAATGACTGGCGCGGCCCACGTGCGTGACTTTCTCCAAATGGAAAATGAGTGGACCCCAGGGGAAATGGACAATCTGCGCATGGAAATGGAGTACGCGAAGCGCGTGGACCCGAATGTATACTGAGCAATGTGCTGAGTGCCCACGACACATCACTCAGCCAGCACTCCCTGGAGGATCATCAGCCCAGCTCCCGCTCTCCACAGGGCCCCCTCTCCCTCCCCAACCTCTCAGCCTTGCTCGTTTGGTCAAGACTGCACACGCCTGCGGCTGTACTAATACATACAATGTCACCGCAAAGCATACGCATATATATGTATATATATGCAGTTGAGCGTACCCACGAAAATCACCTGCACCGCTGTAACAAAAAACATTGACCGCTCACCCTGAGGTGGGAGGAGGAGAACAACATAACGCAAGACAGTCTATCTGTCGCATCATCGCAATTGTAAATTACCTGATTACCACCATCACAAACGTGCAGACACGCTCGTCATCTTCCTTTTCTCTCATTCTATCTATCCATACACACTCGCGCACACAATACACAGTTGCTATTCTATACTTTAAGTGCACACTAAAAAAGAGAGAGCAAGCATGTCCTCCAGCTCCACAGTGAAGCTGACCAACAAGGATGGGTACTCCGTGAAGGTGCCAGAGGATCTCGCGAAGAAGTATTTCAAGGCTTTCTACGCAGCCGATGACGTGGCGGACGCAGCCGTCACCGGAGCAGAGTGTGAGTCAGTGATCCCCGGCATAGAAGGAGGTGCTGCTGACGAGCCGCTGATGATGGACCATATGGATGTGCGCAAGGAGGTGCTGGACGTGATCAAGGAGTACGTTGGGATGAAGAAGAAGGCCGACGCGATCCCAAAACCACTGACCTCCCCCTTCAGCAGCTGCGTGACGGGAGGCGAGCTGAAACTCGTCAAGGAAGCGGAGAGAGGTGGATACATCCGGGAGCTGCTGGAGCAGGCGATCCAACTCCGTTTTGCAGAGCTCATCGCCCTATGTGCTGCTTACATGTTCACCCGATTCGACGAGATCGCCAAGGAGGCCCCTGACATCATGACTGGTGCGGAGCGCATTCGTAATTACCTCGGAATGAAGAATGAGTGGACGGAAGAGGAAATGGAGCACCTCCGGAAGGAGATGGAGTATGCGAAGAAGGCTAACTCCAGCGTGTAATGACTCGTAATGTCAGTGGTGGGAACTGTGCCTATGTGTTCCCGCGACATCGTTCATGGCATGTCCCTTGTGACGTCGCCACTTCCTTTTTGTTCTTTTGTTTTCTGAGCATATTACTCTTTGTTAACGTGATGTCGTGGTAGTTCGGCATTGTTGTGTACTGTCAAGTTTATAAAAAGAAGTCAATCGATCAAGCAATCGCTCTCTCTCTATACATATACTACGAGTTAGATATATAGTCTTTTGGCATATATGACAATGGGTCGCCGATTCGCTTTCTGTTTTTTTTCATTCCCCCGAGCCGGGTTCCAGAGCTAGTGGTTTATATGCGAATATATACATATATATATGCATGCTTTGCTTACCACTGCATTTAGTTCATTCTGAGCGGCTACATTCATTATAACAACCGCACATCCCCCACTCCCAGCAGCGCTATTACGGCTTACGAGGCCGGTGGGCTGGTACCTAGAAACAGAGAGAAGGTGCCGGTGCCACGACCCTGCGATGCTGCGCCACCACTCGCTGACACTTTCGAATCAAATCTCACCATTCCCCTCCTCACCCCCCCCCCCCCCCCCCCCCCCCACCCCCTTACCCTCCCCCCCCCCCTCCCCCTCTCCCCCCCCCCCCTCCGCCCGATCCTCCCCCCATACCCTCCGCCGTTTCGGCCGTCGTCCCGTCC
>JAODGE020024681.1:0-13499 GCA_027574965.2 Ecitophya simulans
CACTACGTTGACCATCCCGCTCTCCCCCAGGACACCCCACGCACCCCTCCCACAAGCCCCCCCCGGCCAGGGGCGTGAGCACGGGGGGGGGGGGGGGTGGCACAGACCATCGCTTGCAGCCCCTCTGCTCCACGCTCCGGTATAGCCCCTTCTCTCGAACACACACAAGGCGCGCTAATGATAGCTCTGTATCTTCTTTCAGAACGCCCACTCCTGCTACAGCTGTCATGTAGCTATGTTCTCCTCTATTGAATCTATCGGTGAGCTACTGCAGCCTCCACACCAGACACACACACACACAAACATATTTATATACTCATACACACACCCTCTCACACATCGAAGGACTCATACAGGAGTTGATTTATGGCTGGCGCGAGGGTGAAGGTGCTGTCGTTGACCAGCTCACAGACTCCATTACAGCGCACTAAGAATTTTCGGGTCTCGTCGAACCAGCGGAGCTCAAATTCATTATTCACAAACACCTGCACTGCCCCATTGGAGAGCAAAAACGCACTGAGGCTGCGGTCGTGATTGAAGCGGAACCAACGCACGTACAAGAAGGGGTCCCCGTTGCAGCTGTACGCGCTGCGCGGTGCCTGATAGACCGACACCGTCCCCGGCGCCCGACGCTGCTTCATCATATTTGTGTCGTAGGCCACAATCTCCTGGAGGGCATGGAAGGCAGTGCCGAGGTCAGGGTGCGCCTTTGCCCTCAGGAGCGATGTGGTGCGGGTGTGATCGTCGCCCTCCGCGGTGTCCACGTGGTCCACCACAAAGAACTGCCGCTCCAGCATGGAGAAGACCGCGGAGTGCATCGGGAACTCGCTTGTGAGAAAGACTGCTCCGGTGCGGCCGGGCTGCGCGTGATACACAAACGCGTAGGGCTCCTCCACCTCCTCGCCGTCGGAGCGCGGTGGCGGTGGTGGTGGATAGAGGTGGAAGTGCCGGAGCCACTCTCCACCCAACAGCGCCTCCCGCTCCTCTGGCGTTGGCTGCGCGCTCACCACCTCCGCCCTCTCCGTTTGCATCCGCGCGAAGGGCCTCCAGGGGCCATCGGGGATCGCATCAATGGGCTTGTCAAAGTGCCCAGCCGCCCCTGCTCCACCAGTCGCCCGCTGGTGCATCGCGGCGATGGAGACCTTTGGGCTGGGCCTGCCGCGACGCGTGGTGGCGCTAGCCTTCTCCTCGCCGCCCTCGGCTGCGGAGGTGGCGGGCCCCTTCGATCTGGCTGCCCCCCGGGCCAAATGCATCGCAGCGGCAGCCGCTGCCTTCTGCGCTGCCACAGGGACCGCCACCCTCGACGGCCCATTCTTCTTTGTCTTCTTACCAAGAGAGCGACCACTGCCAGCGCCGAGGAGATGGTCGCGGAGCACAATGCTATTTGCGTGAGGGGTGCCACAGCACGCACAGGTGCACTGCTCTTGATAGAGCACATAACACTCCGGGCACAAGTCGCGGCCGCACTGGCAGTGGAAAAAGTGCAGATCCTTCCCACTGCGGCCTTGCGGGAGCCACTCGTAATCGCACATGTCGCACACAAAACCGTACTGATACTTCTTGCTGGTCACTTGTGTCATTTCCTTGAACTTGTGTGGGTGGGAGGCAGACTTGGCCTGTTCCTGTGCCAGCCACGTAATGCTGTACCGCTCCTGGTCTTCCTCGATGGTCAGACGGAAGCTCGCGAGCAGCCACGCGTGCTCAACGGAGAGAGCGTGGGCGCGGGCAAGGCGCTCTGCGGCCTCCTCACTGATCACTCGCTGCAGTTTAGGGGACAGAGCTGGTGTAGGGCTGCGGGGCCGCGTGGCAGGTGCCGGCGCAGGTACCGCTTGCTTGCACACCGCTTTCCGCTTCATTGCTGGTGAGTTGGCCCTGCTTGTGGGCCGGGAGGTAGGCAGGGCGCCGCGTGCGCTCCCGCCCCTGACGACACCCTCCAGCAGAGACGAGGAGGGCTGGCGCAGCGAGGACGCGCTACGCCGTCGCTTCTGTGCCGCGGGCTTTCCCTCAGAGCTTTCTTCACCCACACCATCAGCGCCATTTTCATTTCCTCGCCTCGGGGTGGGAAGCACGACCGCGCTGCCGCTGACCAGGGGCTCACTGCCTGCCCTGCTCCGCGGCTTGACCGTCTTTGTCACACTATCTCCAGCACCGCCGCGCCCTCTCTCCCTCCGCTTTTCCAGCTTCTCTGAGGAACCGCTATTGTTCAAGCGCACCGCCACGTTGGCAGTCCTGCTCGCGTCCTCGCCCGTCTCGTCCCCACCTGCGTTAGCCGCGCTGAGGTTGCCAGAAGTACTGCTGCTCGATGGTTGGCCCGTGCTCGACTCGTTCTGTAGATCAGGGGGCGGTGCAGCGCTGGCAGAAGCGGCTGCCTTGCTCCCTGCGCGTGAGAGCTGTGCTGACGACAGTGAGGTATCTCTGGCCCTGCTTGCTCGCTTTGATTTTGGCTGCCTCTGCGACGTCTCCTCCGCGATCACCTGAGAGATGTCGCGGATGGGACGGCTGCGCTTTCGTGCGCTGGCACGCACGTCGTAGACCTGCACTGCGGGCACACCGCCTACCGCCCCCTCCTCCCGCGCCACGATCTTCAGTGAGGCGCGTCGCTGCCTCCCCGCCTCCGCGTCGTCGTCGCCCTCTTCCCCCTCATCGTCTTCGTCGAGCGAGTTGTCGGGTGTGTGGGCACGACTCTGGAGCGAGGCCGCCACGCCAGCGCTGCGCTGCTCCACTGCTCGCATCAGGTGCGCCTCGTCGTGTGACATGAAGAAGTCGTCCTGAACTCCCAAGAAGGCTGTCAGGGCCGCTGGTGGTGAGCGCCGCCGCAGGTTCCACATACGATGGGAAAGTATTTCCTTAACAGTCGGGCGCTCATCTGGATTCTTGACGAGAATTCTATCCACAATCTGCTTAAGGTCGCTGGCGACTGATGAGCCTACTGGCCACTGCCAGTCTCCAGCTGCCACACGTCGCAGCAGGCGCTCGTTGAGCAGCTTCTGTGTGCTCTTGCCAGAGCTCAGACTGTGCGGACTGAGGGCCTCCTCTGGCTCTGGAGCGCGGCGGCGTGTCTGTGAGGTGGAGCGGGAGCCGGGCCGCGAGGCCCGCTTGCTGCCCGGACCCTCCGCAGGATAGGGGTTGCGTTGAGTGAAGATAGAGAAGAGCACAATACCGAGGGACCATATGTCCCCCGCGGCGCCAACGCTGACCCGCTTTTCCTTGAAGAGGGCATTGTGCGCCATCTCGGGCGCCATGAAGGAGACGGTGCCCGCAACCACGTCCCCGGCGGGTGGCTTCATGGAGCTACACGCGAGGCCAAAGTCAATGAGCTTCAGGTTGCCATCCAGGTCAAAGACGAAGTTCTGGAGTTTGATGTCGCGATGAATACAGCCCTCCTCGTGCACGTAGGCAACGGATTGGACGGCCTGGTGGGCAAGATAAAGCATGTCGGCCTCTCCTGTGAGGCGGGTACTTAGCAGCAGGTCGTGTAGCGTGCAGGGCACGCACAGCTCCATCCCAATGACAATGAGATCGCCTGCCTTGTTGAGAGCCCCAAACTCAAAGCGCGGGAGGAGCAGTCGTCCCCGCGTGCACACCTTGCGGAGCACCTCCAGCTCCTGATTCAGCCGGCTGGTCTTGCCGGTTGAGATCTTCAGGGCGAGCAGTGGGTAGCCATGGCAAGTGGCGCGGTAAACGGTGCCAAAGGCACCCTGGCCAATGCGCTCGCACGTGGTCACCTCCCGCACAAGAGCCTCACCGCCATCGCGTGAGGGGAAGCGCAGGGTGACCCTCCGCACGCGGTCTCCATCGTAGTCGATGAGGTCCACAAAGCCTAACATGTATGTATCCTTCTTTCCGTCCTCTGCACTCTTCACACTTGTCCCCTTTCTCCCGTGCTCCTTTTACTGCTCTTGTTTGCCTTCCCTGATGAGTGGCTCTCTCTTTCTCTTTCTGACCCCCACCGCCAAAATGGGGTGACAGGACGGCGCGTGTACGAGAAAGCAGCTGAGGTAGTTGCCACTTCCTCTGAAACCTAAAAAAAAGTAATATATATTTGCACGAAAATGGTGTTGTGACACACACAACACCAGAGCCATAATGAAGGGCAAAAGAAGCAAACGAGGGGGTAATCATAGAAATATTAGTATAAATGCGCACATATAGATGACCCATATACTCTCAGTGAGCCAACAATGATACTGTCCATGGAAAAGGGAAAAATACATCCATGCAGAAGGTAGAATTTATTTACATCCACACAAATCAGTGCGCTATGCATCTGTCGAATTCGTGCGTCGTGTCAACTCACTGGGCAGCAGAAACAAAGGAGGGGCACGCGGCGACCCGCACAAAGTCGCTCCGTGTAGATTCATCCGTTAAACACGCCAAAAAGTAGAGACTCTTCCCCGTCTTCAGCTTTTTGCGCAGTGCAACACTGTCCCTATATCGCCGTAAGAGGTCCCTCAGGTAGGTCTGATTCTCATCGCTCAGCAGCGTGGACGACGCGGCGTCGGTAACTAGAGAGCATGAGACCAATAGATGCACATGACGCTCATCGCAAAGGCAGTTGTTCAAGAGCCGGAGCTCAGCGTCCTCGACATCACCACTCGGTACAACACTGGAGTGGGGGTTCTCAGAGTTCGCCATCTCGCTTTACAGATAATAGTATCCCCCCTCCTCCCTCTGTCTTATTGCGTATGTCACGCCCTAAACGATAGAGAGAGAGCAAAAGAGAAATGGGCCAGATGAAGAAGAAAGACAAAAGGTACAAATGATCAAGACACACACAGTTGATGGCTATTGAGCAGACAAGCTGAGTGCTTGCGCATTTCTCCTGTGACTGTGCGAGTGCATAGGAGAGGCGTATATAATAATAATAATCAGTAAAAAATATATCTTTTTAGTAAGTGTGAGGGGGGAAGGGACAACGGGCCAATATATGCCCGAGCAAAGGTATCATTTCCAACAACAAAGTAAATACACTGACGGTATATATAAATATAGTATTGAACGTCACCTAACAGATGCGCTAGTGAGTGGAACGACCCATCGCATTGGTATCGAAGTACTGTACAGTAGTTTTATTCTCTTGGCAACATGCAAAGAGGGGGGGGGGGGAGGACAACTTGCACAACAGAAATGCAACTCGGCAATCTCTGTGAGTGTGTATGTATGAACATCGAATGCACGTATGCATGTGTTTGTGTTTTTGTGTGCGTCGCTGCGTAAATTGAAGGAACAGTCATCACTGTTGCCACTAGCTAACAAAGCAATCCCTCCGAAAAAGTGAAATGATATTCCCGTGTGGGTAAATTACAGTGCATAAGGGCATACTATGAAGCCCCCATACTTCCATCGGCGAACAATTCATTCGCAAAGAAAACTCGCATCGTCTTTTCAATGGACTTCTTATAGTAATAATCAGCTGGAAGCCCTTCCGACTCCGGAGTGGATAAGGGATACCCCCTGCGCCGACTGGCCACCAGCGAGCTATCCATCGACAAACTCACAGTACTCGCCAACCCAACCGTTGGAAGCGAGGAGCAGCTGGAGTTCGTACGCGATGGTTCCTGTGTTGTTGTCCTTGGTGAGGGACCTCGCTGCCGCTTCCCACGCTCACTGTAATATTTGCGCTTCTTTGTCTTACCGCCTCCTGGAGGTGAGGAGATGGAGCTGGCCGTGTGGTGGTGCGGGTCTGATCGGGCCTCGGCTGGGGGATTCACATGACTGGCGCAGGGTGTGTCGTCATCGTGCGAGAGGTGTGGCACCAGCGGCGGTAGCTTCTGCCGCCTCGGCTTCGGGGCAGCACCCCCACCCATGGTGTGCCTGCGTACGTCATCCTCGCCCTTCAGTGAGTGCATATTAAAGACTGTGTGGGCGTCCCTGCCAAGCGCGTCTAGCGAGGACACGTCCCGGTGAGCCTTCTCTGCCGCTTGCTTCTGCTGAATCGCCCTGGCTTTCTCTAGCTCCCTTGCGTCCTCCCTTTCAGCCTGCTGCCGCTCCAACTCGTGGAGTCGTCTCCGTTCGGCCTCCTCATGCAGTCGCTGCTGCTGTACAACCATCTCACTGTAGTTCATGTCATACAGGTATCGCCGCGCAATGTCACTGAGCACCTCGTATGCCTCCTGAATATCTGTAAAAATATGTGCAGTGTCCACCAATGCACTGGTGCATGGGTCCCGAGCACTTGTGTGTGCTGGCCCACCTGCGCTAATAGTACCCATCGGATTACTGGTCGCGGAGAGGGTCTTGTCAGGATGGTATTGCAACGCCAGTCGCTTAAAAGCAGATCGCACTTGCTCGCCCGACGCGGATGGCGCGATGCCAAGGACACTGTAGTAATCCTTGAACATCCTGGGGCCCCACGCACCTGTACAGCTATTCGTCCTGAGTGCGGGAGAGAGCAGACTGTTCCGACGAACACAGCCACGAAAAGAGAGGTGAATATATATATGTATCATAATAATCAACAGTAGCACCTCTGAATGAGGATACAATAAACACGGGGGGGGGGGCGTACAGTAGTTCTGTCACAGCGAGAGCACTGTCGTTTCTCTCTCCAGTTTATCAACGCATGTTGGAGGGATCCATCTTCCCTTTTTTTCTCTGGAGTAGTACTGATACTAGTAACATTAGCCTTAGTCGTGGTGTCTTATCCATCTTAAACGTATATAAACAAAACCACCTTACTGAACTCAACACAATGCAACCATACTGACAAAAAGAAACACGCACGCGCAGATGAGTGTGATCTCCGCGAGCCAGCCAGTGGGTGCAGCGCATCTCCTGGCATTACCGACATCCACGTGCCTTCCGAGCCTCCGTGCGCTCACGTGCGCTGAGGAAGGAATTCTCAATCGCATCCACACCCAGTTTCTCGTCCAGGACGCGGCGGTTGATCTTCCCCCGGCGCTCCTTCATCACATAATAGCTGTCTTTCAATAGCTCATCCATCTCGGCCTGTTTCCACGCGTTACGCCGCTCCGACTGGGACATCTTGAGCAGCTTCAGCGCCTCCAGCTTCTCATTACGTTCAGTGCGGTGGCGCTTGGCGGCCGGGGAGTCATCCTCGTCGTCGCCGTTACCGCCCTCCGAGTGCTGCTCTTTCTCACGGGCCTCCGCTTCCCGCTGGCGCTTCTCACGTATCCTCTCCTCCATCTCACGCACAAAAGTGGTGAACTCTGGCTGCAGTGGGATTCGCAAAATCTGCATACGCTTGATCTCACCGCAGCTGGGGACCTTGAAGAGTGCGAATCCGTGGGTAAGGTCCGTCAGGTCGATGTGCTGCAGCTGAAAAATGTATCGACACTCGTGCTCCTTGTACGCACGGATAAAGGAGACAAACGCACGAGCGGCCAGCTCCATTAGCTTTTCATTCTTCACCTCCGCCCGGCGTAGGGCGAGAACCGCAGTGCTCTCGCACATATCGCCGAGGACCTCCTTCTTCCCCCTAAGATGGATGCTCTTCCCCTCTTGCTGCGCCTTATGCTCTTCATGCAGCTTCGCTCTGCGCTCCTTGCGGGTGAGCTGCTTTTCGCGATGGGCCTGGTGGATGGCCTTGCGCTTGTCTGGCACTGTGGAGCTGAGCAGCGTGCGGCGCGCGTTGAACAGGGTGAGGGACTCCTTGGCTCGGTCCACCGTATCTCTCTCCTCATCGAGCGGGTGCAGGGGGACGTTCTGCAGCTGCATGAAGGCGACGTACTCCAGCTCCTGTGGCATGAGGAATACCACGCTCTTTCCTTGTCGCCCCATGCGCGCCGTGCGCCCGATACGGTGAATGAAAGTGTTTGGGTTCACCGGGGGATCGTACTGCAACACGACCCCCACCTCCGGGATATCCAGGCCGCGCGCCGCCACATCTGTACACACCAGCACGCACCTGTCACGCTTCGTGACCTGTCGGTGCACCTTCTGCCTCTTCTCTAACTTCATTTGCCCATGTAAAGCAAAGACGCCCTCTTTTTCTGTTCCGGGCAGGAGCACTGTCAGCGCCTCGTACAACCAGTCGACGCTGGCACAGGTCATCACGTACACAATCACCTTCTCCTGCTTGTGCCCCGAGAGAAAGTCGACGAGACGGTCGAGCTTCTCCGATGCTTTTGTGAAGGCGTAGTAGTTGGTGAGCAACTCTGGGATTTGTGGCTTGCTAGCGTCCGCGGAGGCGGAGTTCAGCGAACTAATGCGGACCGTCACGGACACTGGGTTGCGCATCCCCGCCCGCGCAATCTCTGCCAACTCCTTCGTCTGTGTCGCACTAAACAAGCCCGTACGCCGTTGCTTTGGCAGTCTCTTCAGGATCGCATCCAACTTCGCCTTGAAGCCAAACTCCAGCAGCTTGTCCGCCTCATCAAGGATGAGAAGCTCAAACCCAGAGAAGTTGAAGAGATTTGCGTACCTTGAGGAAACGAGGAGCTCATAGAGCCGGCCCGGCGTGCCAATGAGCAGGTTACCGCCATGCTTGCTAAAGTCCTCGACGTCCAGCTTGATGTCACGCCCACCAATGTAGCATTGACAGGTGAACCTTGGTAGCCCCGCCGCCTTGGCGCTCTTATACTCGGTGCTCACATAGCTGAGCATCCTCTTTGCGATCTTAAAGACCTGCTGTGCAAGCTCCCGGGAGGGAAGGATGATCACCGCCACCACCGCGTTCTGGTACACCCGGCACACCTCACGGCACTGCAGGCGCAGCATCATCTCAAGGCAGGGCACCAGGTATGCCAGTGTCTTACCACTTCCCGTGATGGCCTCTACCACCACATCATAGTTGGAAAGGAGCAGGGGAACTGTGCGCGCCTGAACAGGTGCCATCATCTCGAAGCCGAGACAGCCCTTCAGTACACTTAGCGTGGGCTCGCTAAGAGAGGCACCCTTCATGGCCTCCCATGCGCTAGACTTGCCTGCCATAGTTGAAATTCCCACCCACCCCAATGAACTTTAATAAAGGAGGAGGGAACAGCCACTTGTGTTTTTTTAGGGGGAAAAATCAGTTCTGTGTAATATATATATACACACACAGTACCTATACGTATGAGTGTACGTGCGCAGAGGAACAAGCAAGGGGTCCGCTAAGAGAGAGAGAAAAAAAGAGGTTATGGAGGGAAGCGGGGATGAGTCACTGCATTGTGGGGGCATACAACATAAGCCATGCCAACAGCAGCTACGATTACCTTCTGTATCCCAATTATGGGGAGGGAAAGGGGGGGGGTGTAGGAGGTATGCTAAACAACGCCATCCAAAAATTACATACGCAGTGACACGCACACGCACACCCATTTTCCCACTCCGCCACCGCTCCCTCTGTTCTTTCACTTACACAAGCTGTGGCCGCCCTGGTCTTCACACAACATCCACCGCAGTGCTATCCTCCACCTCGCTGACGAAAGACTCTATCGCCTTCATGTAGCCGTTCATAAGGGGCAAGTTGTTATGCATCCCCAGCGGAAACTCTACAAATCGCCTGAGAGAGGTCTGCTTCCGACCGCTAGCAGCCACGTATAGTTGGCGCATTTGCTGCGGTGGCACCAACTCATCCTGTAATCCAGACAAGAACAATATGGGCATTTTCACAGCGTTGATCTTGTCAATGCTACGCCACCGAAGCTTGAGCACCAGCGGCTTCACGTAGTATGTGAACACAGCGAGGGCCAGGCGCGGACATGCGTGTGCTGTCTGTTCGATTAGTGGTCTACCGAGTGCTGATACCATGTCGCTGATGGCGGTGAACGAATTCTCAATAATCAGCCCCGCGATGCGCTGCGCGTTCTCTGGCTTAGCGGCCAGGTGGACGGCAACTGCACCACCGAGACTGGTGCCCATCACGAAGATACGCTGACGCGGCAGGCGTGGGTCGTTCCACACGTTATCTAAACACGACTGTGCATCAATCTCCAGGCCATCCTGTGTTGGCTCTGCCGAGCTACTCTGTCCATAGCCGCGGTAATCTACCATCACCACTACGCAGTTGAGATGGCGCACAAACTCCTCAGCAAGTGAAACGCGGTGTCCGACGTTCCCGGCATTGCCATGAAAGTAGAGGAGCACAAATGATGGAAGCACCTTACCGTCGCTGCTGCCGCCCATCACCGACCGTTCCTGTCCACCCTGCATCTCCCGCTGGGAGGCAGTGCGACTGCCAGAGCCACTGTCGCTATTGGATGCGCGACACCCTCCCTTCCCAACCGGCTCCGTAGCCGCGGTCTCGCTGCCCTTACTCTTGTTCACCGTGGGCTGTGCACAGGGCCATATCATAAACCCCCGCAGCGCCACTCCGTCAACGGTGTGAACTACCCAGTCCTCAGAGTTGGGGATGCCCTGCGCCACTGGTGAGTCACACACCTCCCGGCTCTCCGGCGGCATCTCAGGATAGTACAGCAGACGCCTCTGCGCCGCACGATAGCGGTATCCGATCACCCATAGCGCGAGCGCCAACAACAGCACAGTTGCGACCAGCAAGGCGATAATATTCACAAAGACACGGAGGACGGACATGATGTGTGTGTCTGTGGAGGGAGAGAGATGAGGGGTGTGTGTGGATGCAGGTATGTAATACTTGTGTATGTGTGCGTATAAGTAAGGAACAATAGCATATATATATTTATAAGTGTGCTAAGCGCCACGCTGAAATCGTCAGCGCTGCGTTCTTCGTGGAGACAGAAACAAAGGATCGAGGGGAAAAATAATATGGGGGAGGGAGAAGAAGAGGGGAGGAAGAGGATGTGCACGTATAGATGGTCTGTACGTGTGCGTGTATATTGCGCTTTGTAACTTGGAGGTGGCGCGCTGATAAATTACGCTGTGCTTCCTAGAGAAAAGAAATGAGAAAAAAATACCGAATACGCTCGGAAAAGAAAAGAGAGGAGAGAGAAAGAAAGTGCTATTATGCAGAGGAGTTCCACTTCAGTGCGCGTCACAAAATATTCGAAGACGACACTCCCTCGAGCATTGGTCTCCCCAAGCAAGAGCTACGCCAGCTTCCCCCTCCTGTCCATTCTTGCTTGTCACTCCACCCCCACCGATATGTCGGCGTTGAAGGCAAATTGCTGGAAAGGGCCCTGATTCATCACGTCCACATTACAACCTCAATCACCAACAGGGCCGGCGAGTACGAAGCACTTCGTATGCTTATTGGAGAGAGAGAGTGTGCCCCCTCCCCTCCCTCTCCTCCACTCCACTCCAAGAGAGTTTTTCCTTTCCCCCTTTTTCTAAAGTATCTCCTGCGCTCACTCATTTCCCTCCTTCTGAACGATAGCCACAGCAGACACAGACTTCACCTGTAAGCTTGAACGCGTGCGCTCTTCGAAAAAAAAAAATGGGGCTGCATAAATAATAAAAAGATTTGAACGACCTCAACTAATGGTAATTATCGCCACCACCACGAGGACGACAACGACAGCAACAGCAGTAACAGAAAACCCTGAACACTCAAAAGAACAGAGGAGAAGCTAGCGGTGCCACTGAGTATCCTCAGAAGCTGCAGCGGGTGACGAGAGAAGAACAAAGAAAGAACACACTGCTGAACAAAGAGAGGTGCGTGTGCGCGCGTGTGCTCTTTCCGCTTTGGCACGCCCCCCCCCCTTCCTCACAGACCCCATTTGTCCTTCACAGCTTGGAATAGCTCAGCACGCACAGCTGCTTGCTGGTGGTGCCGCCTCTGGAGCGCTGGGCTGTGAGAGACTAACGGTCTGTGGGAGCACCGCCTCGACCGCCACTGCCTTCTTGGCCAGCGCCGCGGTGGTGACGGCGAGGAATGCCTCCTCGACACCGACGTTCTCCTTCGCGGAGGTCTCGAAGTACTTCACGTCGACCCCCTCACTCGCACCTGCGTTCTGCTTGGCACACCATGCCTGGACACTCTTCGCCGCCACCTGCCGTCGCTCCTCGAGGTCCGCCTTGTTTCCGAGCAGCACGCAGTCCCGGCGTCCCGCCTGAATGCTGAACTCCTCCAGCCACGACCCCACATGCGCAAAGGTGTCTGCCTCGGTTACATCAAAGACGAGGATGCAAGCGTCGGCGCCACGGTAGAAGGCGGAGCCGAGCGACTGGAAGCGCTCCTGTCCAGCTGTGTCCCATATCTGCAGTGTTACCATCTGCCCGTTCACTTCAATGTTCTTGGCAACAAAATCAGCACCAATGGTCGCTTTGTAGCGAGCGTCGAACTTGTCGCTGACATACCGGTTCATCAACGAAGTCTTTCCTACCCCACTGTCACCTAGAATGATGATCTTGAGCAGCTGCTTCTTCGTTGCCATTGTAGGAGACGGGGCTCGCTCTGACAGAATTGCAAAGAGTAGTAAAAAAAGATGAGTTGTATATCTGAAGGGTTTTCTGTAAGTACACACCTACGATACAAGGAAAAATAAAGCCAACTAACGTGAAAAGCAGCCAAAACAAGAGCAACAATGTAGGATGAAGTGAGGGAGGGCAGCATTGGCACAGCGGATAAATGTACACAGTCAGCATTGTAAGAATGTATTTTCCAGCTCTGCAAAGCCAGCACACGAGCTTTGAGGACGGGAGGTGGAGTGGGAGGGCGCTGGCGCCCTCCATCGCCTTTTCTTCGTTTGTAGTTTCACAGTAGACACACATACACATACACACACACACTCCACACTTTCATGGAGTCACGCTCTCGAATTTGATTTTTTTTTCTTATGTGACTGCAGAGTTATCTTGGATGCTTTTTTTCCCCCTCCTTTTGTTCTTTGTATCTGGAGGAACCATTCAAGCTTCCTGTCTAATCACATTGCTGTTAGTTTTTCTCCTTTTCCCCCTTTTTTTGTGCGTGTGAAGTGGGAAGGGGCTGCGTAATTCGTGTTTTCAAAGGTCTCATTGCTTCTTTCATTTTGCTTCTGCTGACCTAAGAGGGGCAAAAGCAGCACATTTATCACAGCACGTTTGCAGGTGTACGTATCTCTCTCAGTCTGTGTGTATGTGTGTGTGTGGGACTGCGTTCATGTGTGCTTGTGCCTCGCAGGCACGACATATACCCTTTAATACATCGGTTTCGCTGTTAGTGATAATATCAATAGCAAACTAATATATTATTATTTATCACTTCAGTTTATTCTCCGCGAGAAGTTTTGATCTGCTCCATCCTCCTCCTCCTCCCCTCTCTAGTTCCTACTTCGACAGTGAAAGACTCTTGACAGCCCACATGGCCATCAAGAACCAACACCAGTGTGAGATGAGTTCAGCAGGCAGTGCCTCTGCCCCTTTGCGACACACACAAAAAATGATTGAGGACAGTCCACACCTCATCTTCCTGTGTCCTCTTCCATTATCAGTGACTGGAGAAGGAAATCCCCCCGCATGTGTTTGCTTCGAGTGCTTTGGCAGCACATGTTCCGGATCAGTGTATGCCCATGTCTTTTTCTCCATCTGCATTCCTTTCCACTCAATCCCCTTATCCCAGGTGTATACCTTCAAGCTGCTCAGCTATGCTGGCGTACACAAGAGCAATTTGCTTCGCAATGTTGAAGGGGAGGGGGGACGGCTACAGTTATGCCATCCAG
>JAODGE020024715.1:0-47326 GCA_027574965.2 Ecitophya simulans
ATGGTACTAAGCAATTTTGTCTAGAGTTAATATTTTCCAAAGTAATGTTTGACTGATTTAACATTGCATTCGATTTTTGGCAAATGTGAGAAGAGGTACCTCTTCTCATTTTTTCAAAAAATGGCTAAAATTAAAAATCCAATTAAACTAGCTGAATCTACGCAGAATTGAACGTAGATTCGAATGGTACTAAGCAATTTTATCTAGAGTTAATATTGTTCAAAAACATTAACATTGCATTCGATTTTTCATAAAAGTGCTATGGACATCGCGACTAGGTATTCTACAAATGAACGATAAGATTATGGTTACTGAAATAATTCAAATATGAGCAGGTGCACAGGTGCACTGATCTAACCTAACCTGATTGACAGACGTTGTAAGAATTTTACCGAATGGACAACACTTTTGTCAAAATAATAAGCGAAAATAAGCGACCGACATAGACAAAATAACCGGTTATCCAGTTTAATCGGTGGGATATTCCCATTCCTGCCTGCCACGACTATTTAACCTACAAACGCCAAACGTCTTGTTGTCTCGTCGAGTCGAAACATCAGCATTCGGTTCTCTTGTTCCGCTCGGTTCGTTTCGCATTTGTAATAAATAAAATGTCCTTGGAAAGTATTCCGAAGGATCTGCGGGGTTTGCGAGCTTGCCTCGTATGCGCGCTGATAAAGGTAACCATTTTGTCTTGTGCGGTTTGGAATCTCCAGTCAGGATAACGTGTTTCCTATGCTTGTAGTCTTTCGAACAGTTCGAGTACGAGGGATGTGATAATTGCGACGATTTTCTTCGCATGAAGCGTAATCGCGACAATGTGTACGATTGCACGAGCTCCAACTTTGATGGGTATGTCATATCTACAATTCCAATTAAGATATTTGATTCTAATCTTGATTTAGAATGATATCTGTGATGAGTCCCGAAGACAGCTGGGTGTGCAAATGGCAAAGGATCAGTACGTTATTGGAAATAGATGAATCTGATATGATTTACCACACCACTGTGTGATTGTTTAGATCGTTTCTGCAAGGGCGTCTATGCGATCTCAGTGTCTGGTCGGCTCCCGGCTGGCATCATCAGAGAGATGAAGAGCAGGGGAATTGTCTACAAACCAAGGGACATCAGTAATAGATAATGACGGCTACCTAATTTCTAGAACGCTTTATTTTAAATACTCCTTTTTATTTCGTTGTTTTCTAGGCTTCACTATCTTGCATGACGAAGGTGTTCTTAAATTAACTGAATAGTTTTCATTATCAATGTGATCTACTGCATGCATGCTTATGGTTGGTTTCGGAACTGAAGATTGTAATATTTTACGCGACTCCAATAATTTAATAAACCTGTATTTATTATACCTTTTGTCTTTCTTCATTACGGCAACATGACGTATCGTTTTCAATAACACCGGTATTCGTTAAGGATTTAACGTAGTTCATCAAACATATATAAAGCCGTCGTTTGTCGATGTTGTTATGAGTTTAAAGAAAGTCGAAGTACTTTATTTGATAGTGATTTACATTGTTTTACGCCCTGTACCATAATTGTATAATTTTCATGCGCTTCACTTTCTTCTGCAACAGCAGGATGGAGTACATCAATGCCTCGGCCGTCGGCGGACATCCAGGCACGTAGATATCAACCGGAATAATACGATCGACTCCCCTGTCGCAATTCGAACTCTATAAACATTTGAAACTTCACGCGAACGTTTTGTTTACCTCACAACGGAATACGAATAATGGTAATACCCGCCGCCCACGGCACAGGAGCCCATCGCGATCATCCATCGCGGCTCGGGCATTTGGTCGTAAACCTTTCGCACCGCCGGGGCCATTTTGTTCGTCACAGTGCCGGCGACGATGATGACGTCCGTCTGCCTGGGCGAGGCGCGGAAGACCACTCCGTAGCGGTCCATGTCGTATCTCGGCGCGGCGATGTGCATCATCTCAATCGCGCAGCACGCCAAGCCGAAGGTCATCGGCCACAGGGAGCATTTGCGGCCCCAATTAACCAGGTCGTCCAGACGGGCCATCGTCCAGTCCATGCGCGACGCCGACGCCGGCAGTTGAAACGGGGAGTACGGCTTGAAAGCTTGCACATCGCTAGCCCTTGCTTTCGCGTTGCGCCCGATCGTGGTTGCTATGCTTCGTTTGAGGACGAGATTGCCCAGCAATCTGCAAGCCATTTTGCGGAGCGAATTAAAAGCGACGTCTGCGTGCTCACCAATCGGTTTAACGTTGACGGGTCTGGACATGTCAGAGGATGATAATGCATTTTGAATTTTTGATCCGTTTGACACCTACACTCTCTGTAACATTACGCGATATTTAGTGTGAATTTCTCTCTCGGGTAAAGCACTTACCGGGAAAATGTTTGTCAAAAGTACGCGTGATTCTGGCCATATTGTGCAATATCCAGACAAAACAAACAACTACACCAATAGCATATTAGTGCATTTCAAGGACCTCATCAACACAACACTCTCTCGCTCGAGTAGTTATACGTTTACTTCTCTCATTTTTGCTCGTTTAACCGAGATAATTATTGACGAGAGCTCGCATTACTCACGCTCTCCTTGAACCTCGTTATGGACGTAACGAGCGACTAATTCAATCGCAGTTTGTTGGTATACTTCGTTGCTCCAACACGCAACAAATTCGGCAATGTGGCTGTTGGTTTGTGCACTGCTCTTGGTTTATCTGTTTCATAAATTTGCAATCGTGCCATGGTTCTACTGGAAGAAACGAGGAGTTGCGCATGTCACTCCTGTGCCACTTCTTGGCAATTTCTTCGCCGTTCTAACTGGCAAACGGAACTTCTTCGATCATCAACAAGCAATCTACGAACGTTTTCCGAACGAAAGGTAATTTGGTGTTCACACGATTGAGCAAGCAATCTAAAGAATGATTGGTTTCGACTGGTGCACAGATACTTTGGGCACCATGAACTCACAACGCCGTCTTTGCACATCAAAGATTTGGAGCTCATCAAGCGGATTGTGGTGAAAGACTTCGATCATTTCGTGGACCATCGATCCATCACGTCCAACAACGATCCGCTTTTGTACAAAACCTTGATTTCGCTCCGAGGACACGAATGGCGCGAGATGCGAGCGTTTCTGAGTCCGACATTTACCTCCAGTAAAATGAGAGGGATGTTCGAACTAATGGCGGCGTGCGCACGCAGAGTGACGCACCATTTTTTGGAGGTGAATCAAACGCAGGTGGAAGTCGAGTTGAAAGATTTGTTTTCAAGATACACCAACGATGTGATCGCCGCTTGTGCGTTTGGCGTCGAATGCGACTCCTTCAAGAATCCGCAGAATGAATTCTTCGAAGCGGGACAAGCGGCTACCAACTTCGGCGGTCTGCGTGGCTTAAAGATGATGCTTGCAAACTTTGCACCTAAGATTTACAAGCATTTAAAACTACGTATATTTTCACCAAAGTTAACAGACTTTTTTATGCGTGTCATTAAGGAAACTATTGAATATCGGGAAACGGGAGGCGCATCGCGTCCGGATGTGATTCATTTGCTGCTGGAAGCAAGAAAGGGACTGTTGAAACATGAGAGTACCAAAGAGGAAACCGATCAGGGATTTGCTGTTGTCGAGGAGTCGACATTGGGCAAGACAGAAAGTCGTTTGGAGGGATTGTCCGATTTAGATATTGTTTCGCAATGTTTTATTTTTTACATCGCCGGATTTGATACAGCATCGACTACGATGAGTTTCGCGCTGACCGAGCTTGCGATCAATCCGGACGTGCAAAACAAATTATTTGCGGAGATTGACGGCGTAATGAAGTCTACGACTGGGAAACTTACCTACGAAGTAGTGATGAAGATGCAATATCTGGATATGGTTGTCTGCGGTAAAAAATATCCCTACACACAAAATTGGGCAATAGTAGGTTACAACCGTTTCCTCTGCTTGCAGAAACCTTAAGAAAATGGCCTGCTGCACCTGCCATAGATCGAATGTGCACGAAAGATTTTCACATTGAACCGACGAAACCTTCGGAAGTGCACGTCGTTATAAAGAAGGGCGAAGGATTGTTCATACCGGTCGTGGGGATACACAAAGATCCGAAATACTTTGCCGACCCCGAACGGTTTGATCCAGAACGGTTTTCAGACGAAAATAAAAACAACATTGTTCCATACAGCTACATGCCCTTTGGGATAGGCCCCAGGGCTTGCATTGGTAAGATCTGTTGTAACACACATTGCTGAACACATCATTATGGAATTGTCCATTTCAGCATCAAGGTTTGCGCTGTTAGAGATGAAGATATTAATGGCAGAGTTTTTGCACAAGTTTGAAGTAGTCGTGGTGAACAAAACATCAGTGCCAATTGTTTTAACGACCACTGGATTTAAGCTTTCGCCTGTGAATGGTTTTTGGGTTGGAATCAAGAAACGAACCTAATGGGAATGGCAGACGATCTTTTATATATGTTCTTGCCTGTCACTCAATTATTGTTTTAAATGTTAAGCTATTCATATGTCAACAAAGACCTAACAAAACAGAAATATAAACGATGATCATTTGACATGTTAACAATCCAAGTGTGAGCAGTCGCCCGCAACCGCGCCCTTATATATCAGCGTCAAGGTAGTGGGGGTGTGACATCATTGTGTGGCAGGGCCGATATGACCCGATTCTGCTCGAGCCATGTACCGGCCGCCATTTAGTGATTTATATCGGCAAGCTGCCATCTTCTTGCTTATCTTGACAACACAATTCACATTTTTACAGTGGGGAACTTGAATATTTCTGGCGAACTTCAAAATCAACATCGACATGCCGGAGCAACTATACATTGATCCAGTGTTTGATGTGAGTGCATATTAGTTTTCATTTTTTGTATAATCCATAATCACACTGTGAAAGGTTAACGATTTTCCGATGACATCTGATTCTCTTCACGATGAACCGCAATATGAGATATTCGAGGATCTTGACATGGTGATACAGTGAGGTTGAAGTAACCACCGTGATACTAGAGCCGTCCATTTCATACCCTATAAATGAAGTAACGTTGTATCATGTTGCCGATTTCTCATTTAATTCATAATTACATTTTATCGGAAAAGGCTGCTTCATTGGAAACTCAAGATCATGCTGCAGACGATTCCTCCATATTCGAGGACAGTTGGGTAACACATTTTCAAAGCACAATCATATTCTTTTCCTATCGCGTCTGACCACAACCTGCTTGGTGCGCTCGTCCGCGTCATGTCCGGTTTGCGGTCGGGCGCGCGCCGAGCACTGGGCATTGCCCATGCTATCGATTAAATTTTTCATTTTCACACGTGTCTGACTTCGCATACTAGTACTATAAAACACTACCGATATTTTGCTTTCATTCGGATAGATCACCGATAGTTACCTGCACGAGATATGCCCGGATGCTCTACAGGTAGCAAATTGCGTTACGATCGTGTTGCATGCGATTTATAATTTGCTACAACTATTCTAGGCGGTGGAAAGAAGCACTGAAGAGACTCCTGCCGTCATGGCCAGCGGGGACGCTGGACTGTTTTCCTTCTATGATTCCCACATCTGCATTTGGAAGATCTACGCGGCGATTCTCGAAAAAAGTTTGATCAACTTATTGAGGGACAAAGTAGAGAACAGTGCACGTTAAATGTATTCATATCTGATCGACTTTGTTTGAAAGTGTATGCAGTGGTTTGATCGGCTCCAGCAGACGTCTCCAGCAGAGCAGGAAGAAGCTCGCTTAGGACGTGAACGTTCGGAGCCATCGATCGCATCTGAAGGTTTATTGCGAATTTACGAGGTATTACTGAAACAACACAAAAAATGTGTTTATGTTGTTGAACTCTCGGCAGGAAGCACCGCCTCCAACTATAGAGCCAACGGAGGGCGTGCTATATCCAACGAGCAAATAATTGAACCTGCCGTCGTTGAGGAGGTATATTAATCTTGCTTGTATTTCCAAATTATATTTGACATTTCAAACAGGCAAGAAATACGAAGCTCGTACACGACCAGGACATCTTACAGCAACTTGAAGATGCCATTCAGGAGGTCGAGACTAACTATTATGTACAATTGATGTGTCTCTCTTATTTTAAAATAGGACGAAACAACAAAGGACTTGATAGAGGTAGGTATAGCGGTTTTGCTCTGCTGTTTGTTTGTTTAAAATGTCGATTCTGCTCAGGTTGCTGGTAAGCAAGAAAACGCATTCGAGCCAAACAAAGCGAAAGTCCTATACTCAACCAGACGGATTTCTTTGGGTCCAGTTCGAATTTCTGATGAAGCCTTCCTAGCAGATGAAGAGCCAAACACCTTTGATTGCATACTTGTGGGAGGCTGTGATGAATTGCAGAATCCTGTTTCGTCATCTTCGAACGGCCCGAGAAGATTCACGCGAAATATGAGACGCCCCCTTCGGCAAGATGGTGAAAATGATGTTAAACAGAAGAGGGCAAAGTCTTTGTAGAATAGTACAGTAGTTTTTCGTCAAATCATGTACATTTTGTTGAATTATCGTGCGTTACATATTTGCCGTAAACGAAGGGGTCAAACTCTCGACGGCAAATTACTGTTCGCTATTTTTATTTACAATACAAAAGTTATAATAATAGCATAGCATAAGTGATCTTAATCTAGCATATTATACTTTACAGCTTATGCATCATTTCGTTGATCGATATACATTTTCATCATTAACGTGGTCGCATTTGCAAACAGACGTACTATTTTATAGTAAATTAATTTAATCATTAATGATAATTTTAAACAGGAAATATCACAGATTTGTGTACACCTCGTCTCACAAATAATTCAAATCAACTTAAATTAGCAATACGCAACTGAACAAATGTGACGATCTCGTCAAAGTAGGATTGTGCAGTGTATAGGCAGCGATGGCATGTTAATAAATTCACAAATATCAACACAAACAGAACACGCACTATTATCACAAACACGCTGTTGGGGGTAGTTAATAAATATATGCAATCGGTATATTCGTGTAGATAGAGTAGTCGAGTTGGAAAAGTGTCAATCTAAGGTCTGCCAGGAAAACGTGCTGTACTTTGAAGCATAATATTAGAAATTTAAAATATCTCGCGGACACGTCGCGTAAACAAATAAGCAAGAAATACACAAATTGGCAGCACCGCAGAAATTTGGTTTATGCTATTACCGCTGGTGTAGCTGACGTAAGGCGCCTTGTCCGCGTCCAGTCGGTAATTCTTCGAGCAGCCCATCCAGAAGGGCCCCGAGTCCATTTGCTCCGGCTTGTCCACGCGCATCTGCATGTCGTTGAATTTCCAAAAACCCTTGCCTTTGAAAAAGTATAGTTTGCCTGCAAGCAACAAAAGCTATAGCGCCACTCTCGACGGGTCGTCGGCGATGCACGCGACGTGCGTACCGTCTTTCCAAAGAAACACAGCGTCGATGTCCGTGCCGACTCCAGTCCACATGTCCATCGATCGCGGGTAATCCAGTTCGACGCGTCCGAGGTCCTCGTCGAATCTGCAGCGAATTCAACTGTATCTCGTAACGACGACCGAATTAACATACGATACCTCCAATAAAGGTCGCCGCTAAAGAAGAACGTTTTGCCGTTGTGGCCCCACACGGTCGCCCCGTCGATTTTCTCTAAATCTGGCGGCAGTCCCAGAGACGTCAGAGCGCGCGGATATCCGCGCTCGAGTGTATTTCCGGTGAAAACGTAAATCTCTCGCCCGACGAAAAAGACAATTTTGTCGTCTGGCCGCTCGTAGACCGCGTCCACGTGCGTGAAGTTACGTGGCAGGCCGCCCCACATCCTCGTTATCTCGACCGGATAGCCGGGCAGGAGTCCGCTGTCCGCGATCCGCCAGAAATGCTGCGGGTTTCGCGCGCATCAGACATCCGTCGGGCAAATACTGCGGAACGCGCGTGTCAGGTACTTACGGCGTCTTTGAAAATAAAAACCTCGCGTCTTATGACGGCGACGGCGTCGTACGACGTGTTGCACGTGTCGGGAGGCGACAACTTGTGATGATCTTTGGATGTGGAGTGCCGTCGCCGATGTGGCAGTGTGGTCGATGGCGTCGGGCGCGTCGTCGTCGTCGTCGTCGTCGTCGGGGTGGTAGTCGTGGGGTAGTATTTCGTTCGATATTTTGGATGTATGGTCTTACGCGGATTATTAGCTTTGTGATAAGGGCGCCTGGGATCCTTGAAGCGCGTGCGAGGCCGCGACGTGGTCGTCGTCGTCGTCCTTGGGGTCATGGTGGTGAAGTGGTATTTCGGTATGAAATCCCACTGCTTCTCAATCCGGGCACCTAACGCAGAGATAATCTGGTAGGTCGCAAAGATCACGTCGACTGACGTCCGTACGTACCGTAGAGTTGTTGGATGCCGTCGCGATCGTCTTCTGGTAGCTCATAGTCGAACGAATTTTGAATTCGTTGGTAGAAAGGGTACATCAGCGCACCCTCAACGGGAGTGTGTTGCAGGCCAAGAGAATGGCCAAACTCGTGGGCAGCCACGTGAAACAGACTAGTGCCTGGAACACAGCATTTATGTTTGTTGAATTCCTCGCAGTAGTAGGTGTGATGCACGGTGTGCGAAAGCTCATCGTTGTATATTACCCTTAATATAAAAATGAAAAGTCAACGAAATGAAGCAACTTGTCGTCCAACAAAACATGACTCAAGCAAGGCGCTTACAACACAAAATTTCACACCGATTGCACAATACAACACCCGGAGGGAATCGCGCTTAATTAAAATACAGTCGATTTCGGGCGCAGAGTTGTCAGTGGTTATGCGCAGCTTCGCTAACGCAGGAATTTATTATTGGCGGCTTGGAACACCGAATTTCACGCAGCGCCTTAGAAACTATTTATAGCCGGCAGGAAAGCTACGAAATATGCGCTAATTATATGCGCTTTGTAGCGTCACTCTTGCGCGCGCACAGATGCAATCGTTGAAAATACACGGAACACAATGGGCAAACGTTTGGTAAAATAGTAAATAGCGCACCTTCTCCTGTTGTCTCATTTTCTTTCGTCCACCAGATTTCGTCTTCGTCGAAGTGCGCGTCGCCGCCTCGACCCGAGCCCGGAAAGAATGCGTGGGCCAGAATCTGCCCCTTGCCGTCAAAGGGGTAACTGTCGCCGTGCTCGCCCCTAAACAAATATGAATTCATTCGCATGTCGCGGCGCCGACTGAAGGAGCTTACCGATGGAAACTGATGACAATGTCCGCCTGATCGTCGAACACCTCGGCGAAGGTGAGCTTGGAGTGGCGTGCCCACAAGTCCAACGCTTTGGAAAACACATAACGAATCTCAAAAGAGTTTGGCAGATTGCGATTCTTTAGGCTGCAAAAATGAAACAAGTCCAGCTTAGAAGCCGCAGGCAAATATGCTCTCGAGATGTGATTATAAACTAACATCAATCACTTTACGGCGCGCTGAAGATATTAAATTGATTGAGCGACGAGACGGCCGGAAAGAAATCATTTCGGTCAAGTGGGAGTGGAAAATGGGGGAAATTCGTCGCCTTGCTTTTACGTGTTATTTGCCCAATTAGGCACATTTCGGGACCGGCCGGGACGCTAATTGCAAAGGCAGGCAGTTTTCGAAATGAAAACATTAGCCGGGAGCGGTGGCACGAAACGCCGCGATTGCATGTTGATGATGCCCACCCGGTCGCTCACTCAAGGAGGTTGTGATGACACGCCAGAAGACACATCACACCCAGGTTGAGTGAGTCACCGGGCGGACAGCGGCCACTTTGGCAGCGACGACACTCGTCGCCCTCGCCTCGAATGCGGATTAGCAACATTTTCGGGCGGGTCGACGCCCGATTTAAATTGAAACGTAGAAATGCGCGTCTGACCGCGCGGCGAGCGCGCAAAAAGGAAAACTAATTAAAAAGTATATTGGATTCTATACTTCGGCGCGGCGCTCGCAACGCGCGCGCGGGAAATTCCGCGAGCGTTTCATTTGCCCGAATCGCTTTTCACTCCCGCGCTGCGGCTCCATTATTTAATAGAAATTAACAAAATGGGCCTTGGCGCAACCGGCATTGTCAGATCGGATATTGAAAAATTGAATTGCCTTTATGGCGTTAACATCTCGACTATGAACCACTTAATCGGAGCAGGCGCACCGCTCCGAATAGTTCGACTGATTCCTGCGGGATGTCGACTACAATAGAATTCATTAGCTTCAAGTAACAGCCAATAGAGACCAATTGACCTCACGCCGATTATTCGTGATCGATTCGATCATGTTTCAGTAGCGGCGCTTCGAGCACAAAACTAATGTAAAAACTTTTGATTTAAGTTCAAATCGACGATCAATTGACGTGACGCTATTCGTTGTGATGGCGTGCCACTTGCGTTCGTGGAGGACAATTGGTTTAATTAACAGATGGCCGACGATAACTACCATGGCTGGCAGAAATTAACCTATTTATTTGGCGCCGCTCTAAACAATTATAAACAATATGATCGTGCATGAAATCCCGCCGAATGCGAAATTGATTTATGTGCGCGCGTTCGGCGGCATTTTTGCAATTCAATATTGGGATCGAATTGGAAAAATTATAATGCACAGAGAGAGCTTATTCATGCATGAACAATGCAAATGTTTATTTTGCGCCGAACGCGCATGCGCATGTGTGTTACCAAATCTACTTTATTACGATCATATTCACGATACGATAGGAAGATTGAATTGAAATTTAATGGAATCTAACGTTATATAGTTATAACACGCTTTGGCCTTCGGAGAATTGCACATCGAAACGGAAAACGCGGCGTCCTGCGACTACGCGACGGTGTCCGGAAAACTGCGACCTTGCCGAACTCGAAAGCGCAATTAGCTCCGTTGAAAATCGCTCGACCGCGGTGAATGTGAAACGACTTACGGACGTCCGATGCTTGCAGGAATCGCGGCGTCGTCGCCGCCGTCGAAAAGCGCTCCGGGCGAAATTTTACGCGAACGGTTCACTGGCGCAACTTATCGGCTTAGGCCTGCAAAGCCCCTCGGGAGCGGTCGGAGCCTTCGCCGGCGCGTTCGCGACTGAAGAAACGTGACCGAGTGGCGAGATTTATATAAGGCCGCGCAGCCGAAGAGGAAGCGCGCGCGTTTTCGACGCGCGCAACGCCGGCTCTCCGGGACTCGCTCTCTCTGTTCGCCCGCGCAGAAATCATATCGGCGGCGGCGTGCGCCGCGCGCGCGTCGCGTCACACGATACTATCGTCCGCACACACCCCGCTATAAAGTTGCACCTCGTCGACGGCGCGGAAAAAAAAAACATACGGACGAACCGAAATCTGCCGCGCGGCGCGAGACGTACGCGATTGCGAAAATCACGATGCTTTAGCGATCTAATTGCAAGAATGTATTTGCGCGCATGCCGCGGCGTGCGCACCCGCATTCGGGAAACGATCGCTATTTTTATATTAAGTTGAAGTGAGCCATTCGACCGCTTGCAACGCTGGTCACGAAACCATAATATTTATCAGCCTTTCTTGTTGGGTGCTTCGTTCAAATCCCGCCGGCCATCGCCAATAACTTCGCTCGCCTGCCCCACAAGCCGGCACATTTTCGCGTGCCGAATGTAAGAAACGTATTCGCGCCTAATGACCGATAACAGCCCATAATAACGCCTTAATGCATCAATTACAGACGAACGTGCAGATGTAACACAGTCGCAGACACAAGGTGACAACATTTCTACGCGAAGTCGCCGCCTACGTTATTATATTAAGAGCAAGATGCGTTCGAAAGATTTAAAAGCGTAAAAGCGTATAAAGCGCCTTTATCTTCAAACGTTTCCATACACAAGCCGTGAGTGCTCGGTAATTCGATTTGGTGCACTCCATTACTATATTAATTACGTTATTAATTTTGATTTTTTTTTCGGGCAATTAATAGGATCTAGTCGTGGCGGCGGCCGGCGACGTCTCCGATATTGGAACGGCGATGCGTTGTGGCGCCTATCTCGTTGGCAATGGTTAAGTTCAATTAACATTTCGAATCTGGGCACGCGCTACGACAGAGAAGGAGAAAAAAAAACACCGAGTGCCAATAAATCGCATTTATTGAAATCGAGCGATTGTGTGGATTATCGCCGTCGCTCGCGGTGCGCGGAACTAAATCAATTCACATCAATCGCAGAACGACAGCGGCAACGGCGCCGAGCCGCGCGTCAAGATCCGGCAATGACTGTCAATTTGCAATCAGCCGCGACACCGTCGACAACATGCAGTAATTCAACCATGCCTCCATCGCCGTCGATTGCGAGGGCATTGTAAGCCAAACACGGGCGAGTGCAATTATCGAGCAATTTGTAAAATATAATTACGGGGACACCGCGCCCGCAGTCGAGCACGCCGAACATTTCGCCCGGAACGTATTTTTCCGCTCGCGGCCCAACACGGCCAGCAAACTCGTCGTGCGACATGCGCATTTTCACTAGAACCCATTTACGAACATCGCGACCTTAACTCAACACTACTTCTGTTGCACGAAACCAGCGATTTGAATTGTGTCGGGCGAACTTTCGAAATTTGGGAAGACAGCGCGCCGCGGCGGTCGCGTTGCACTGTTTATGGTGTTTATGCTGTTTATGCTCGAGAAAAAAAAAAACAACGCGACTGGACGCAATGCAGCGGCTAATTCGCACCAGTCGCGCCCCTTAAACGCATCGCACGAACGCCATGCATCGATTCGGAACGTTCGTACGTGCAATCAAATCACGAGACCAATTAATTTTAATTGAAACGAACTTGTCGCTAGATTCTTTTCGTTCGGCGTTTTAAACCGAGCGCCTGAAGTGCGCGTCGCACTCGTCGGGGTGCTCGTTAACGCATTCGGCGCGATCGGGGCACTCGTCGCCGCCGCCGCCGGCGCCGCCCGCCCGCCCGCAGGACGCAGTTGTTTTATTATTGGTATTTCAACAATTGCTTATTGTCCCAGTCACTGAATATTGCGTGTGTCACCAGCAGGCCTATTTCAATTTCTGTATCGCTGCGCGCGCGGACAGCATCGTCGTCATCTCTCGCCAAGGACCTGCCCCGTTCCAGCGACAGGGAGCGAGAGAGAGAGAGTGAGTGAGAGAGACGCAATCAAACTGACGTAACATTTTCGTGTCACGCGCCGGCCGCGCGTGTTTTCAGCACACGGCGACAGACAGTACGAGTTCGTACAAATCGACTTCGGCTCATACGTAATCACCTGTGGAAGACGGCGATAATTGACAGCGTCGGAATTTTCCAGAGAGAGGTGCGTCGCGGACTCCCCGTCTTCGTTGAGCAGCACAATAATTTTTCGATTCGGTCAGCAGATCGACGGATTTGCTAATCTATTTTTAAAACGACATCCCGATATGGAATGCGTTTGGGCGCGGCGGTCGCGCAGCAGCCTGCTCCGGCTCGAATCGAATCCTGCGCAAATAAATCCCGGAGCAAGGGCATGCCGTCGCGAATTCAAATTAAATTGGGAAGAGGTGAAATGACGAAGCTGTGATTGTCGGGACGTTTGCGCCGCCCGCACATTGCAGCGACAGTACGAATTTCTCCGATCCGCTAATATTCGATTTATTAGAAACAATTCGGCCACGTCCGAGCGAACGGACTATGACGCACCGGGCCAAAGATAAGGAAGATAACCGCGAGTGAATTTTGTGCACTTGACAAGGCGTCAACTTCGCGCGCTCTTCATCGTCGAGCGCGAGCGCGGCGCGCGGAAACAATGAAATCGCGTCGTCCGGCAGATTAAAGCGTCGTGCATTCGTCACCATATCGATGCGGCGTCTACTGATTGATCGAGTGCGGAATTAATTAGTCGACATTCTCACTTTGCGCTATGATTGAATAAAATAATTCCGTGAATTCGGCCGGCGTCTCCGCAAATTACAAAGGTCGTCCACGCGCCAGCTGCGCACGACGACCAGAACGGCGACACATTAACTACAAAACTGTAATGCGATCGACGACATTTAAATATCATTGTAGTGGGGAATGCGCGGCTTGGTGGCGTGCAGGGCGACGAGGAACATTTTATTCTTGACAGAAAAGGGCAAAATAAAAGTGATGATTTTCAATGACTTTTGCTCGACCAGACGGCGGACAGAACTGCGGGTAGCGTAAAGTGTGTGAAATTGGGAGTTCGAAACGAGTTAAATAAAAAACCACACAATCGATAACCGACTTATTGGATGCAATCGGAGTGAAGGGTAATGCAGTGGCATGAAGCATTCAATGGATTATTGACGCGCGAGATGCGCCATCATAGTCGAAGTTGATAGAATAAATTTCTTTTTTTTTCTATCTTTTTTCTGAACACCGAGTGGCGCAAATAGAATAGCAGTATTCTCTATCAAAGCGCAGGCGGAGCACATTCATTCCGCGATCCAATTAGTGCGGAGACAGCGAAACACTTATAAAATTAAGTAAATTCCCAAACAAAACTTGAAATCGCAATTATTGTTCCACTTCAATTTCCCCAGCGGAAATTGCTCGAATGGCGTAGGACGAACTAGACGCACGCGGGCAGATCGCGAATCTTTGAAGTAGTCACAACCACTTCGGCGCGGCTAATTTAATTCGTTTTATATTCGATTCATCTTAATAGGAAAGTAAGGGATACCCAAGTTGCCCAAGAAGTGGCGGCGGTGCGGTTGACATGCGAAAAGTGACTGGGAAGCGACGGGACGGAGCGCAAAACTTCGCGCCGGCAAAGCGAGAGCGATGCCGCGCGTCTGGCGGCACGAAAGACGATGCCGCGTCGGCGGCGGCGGCGCGAGACGCCAGAAAGGGCTGGCAGATTATAAGGGTAACGACAAGGCTTATGGACGAGTCAAGTGCGATCCGTCGAGCACGCCTCACTCGCGCGCGCATCCCCCGCGGCGGCGCGGTGTCCTAAGTGTTTTGATGTGGCGCGCCGCGACGTGAGTGCGCCGCCGCCTCGCCGCCAACCCGCGAATGCCGCCGGGAGAGGCGTCAGCCGCAAGGCTGCCGCCGGAAAAACCGAAGGCACTTAGGGCGCAAGGGGCTAAGACGGCTATTGCCTTGTATTGCAACGTATCGTTGCATCGCACGTGCATCGAGGAAAGCGTTCGTGATGTCATCAATTTGTCGCGCAATTTCGACAAAGCCGATAGCGGAAATCGGCTGCAGCCAGGGCGGCGAACGTGATTTCAGCGGACATCGAATCGCCGCGATGTAAGCGAGCCAACGTTCATTAAAACCATTCGAAATGAAAAGCAAAATTCCTCGGCGAACGCGAAAGTTCCATCCAACTTTGTTGGTCAATATGTTCGAAGCTCATTCAGACACGCAGAGCCATCTGGCGCAAAGTGGCGGAACATATTTCACAAAGCACCACAGTGAAAGCTCGACGCGAACAGGAAACTGCCGACAAAGCTCGATGTTCAGCAGGCTTCCTGCATTCGCGCTTCGCTGAATTTCGCATGCTGGCTTCTTTGTGATCCATGCGTTATTGCAAAATGCGGAGAATGACTGACTAACATTTCGTAAATGCACATGGAACTGATACTGACCTCCAAGTGAGGTTGGTATGGGACCATCGTTGGCCTTGCAACTGGAAGCGCTTCTTGCGTCGCGAACGCGATCCCGCCGGAATATCAGGAAGACCGCACCTCGGCGTCATCATCAAACGAAGCGTGCGATGATCCAGCTCTCCAGTGACTGGAAGATTAGCGAACATCTGGAGATCTCTCACGGCTTTCCGGACGGACTCTTCGGTGCGGAGCGCGCCAGCACCGACCATGTCGTGGCTGAGATATCCATATTTCATTAAATATTCGAGCTAAAAGCAAAAACGACTTACTTTTAATAACATTATTTGTGCTGTTGGTCGAGTTTGAGAGCTGGATGGATTTGTGCACGAACGGCGCTTGTCAAAATTGAAACAACACCGACGCCATTTTCGAGGCGACATTTTGCGCCGAACACGAGATGATATATTTGAGGACATAAATATCGTGACGATTTGACAGACCACCAGTAAAACATGATATATCGCAATGGGCAAATATAAGAATACGATCAAGCGTGACTACAAAAACACGTGACCGATTCTCCGGAAAAGCTTCGCCACACGAACAAAACGCAAGGTAAGAATGAAAAGCAGAAAATATTTATGGCAGAAACAAGTACACAATGAGCCCCATATATGACAAAACACGCGCATACCTGTAGCCAGATATAAAGCTAATTGTCTCTCTGCACGAAAAGGACTTTTTTAAAAATCAGTCACAAGTAAATCGCGTCCCAGCACAAAGCCACATTCACGACAGAACTGCCGAGACAGCAATAATTAATTGGCGATTGACATACAACGTAAGAAATTACAGTTTTCCCAAAGAACCCATTGTGTTGGCATCTCAGGCTGGGCAAGCCCGTCTCGACGTTGCAAGTCAAGCGTGAAACAACTAGTTTTGAAAGAGGCAATTACATATTAATTGTGGTGCACATAATGCACGTATGCAAAACTACACGATAATTCGCAGCCTTTGCAGATACAATTATCTTCGACTAGATGATGGCGAATTATAATTTGCTGCGATTGTTACGAGAAGATGAACGTACTGATTGTGCGTTAGTAACTCGATATTCCATCACATGTCCGCAAGTTTTCAGACTGCGCCCTGCGTCTGCCCGATTCAATGCCCTTACAGCTACTAGTAGGTATAAATAAGCATTCACGCCGCAACAAGTCAGGTTCTCATCTTCCTGCCGTACGGTATTGCAGGGATTGAAGCTATTTCGGGTGCGCGCGGAGATTGTTGGCCGAAGACGTTTTCCTCGGGCGCAGTCACAATTCGTTGTCGTTCGCTCACATCTCACCCGCCGAGCGTCGTTCAGCGTTCGCCGTATTATCAACTGTCGTGGACAAATTTAGACGGGCGCACTTATTTCGAACTGTGCTAGTTTAATAAACCACGATCACTTCTGCCGCACAACATTTCACTCTACCAGAATGCCGATATCGCAAATATCTCTTTTAGAAATAGAACATATATCCAAAGCTCCTTTTAGACGCGACACTAATCTTTGGCATCTTAAATGACTACATCCACAATTGCTAAACCTGTTCTAACATTATCCACAGTACCCTTACTATTTGAAGACGCAACGGTTTTAAATTTAGAAGCAAACTTCGAGGTTTCTAAATTGGCTCTTCGGTTAGGCATAACACAACGTGAAAGCACCAGAATTACATAAATTTTGCGCACTGTGCGTATGCTTATAGCAGCTCGCGATTTTTCATGTTCGCCAGACCAAAATGATAGAAGTGAGCATGCACTCCGAGGTAAAGCAATTCCAAACTGCGATCAGCCAAAGCATTATTGGATACATTTGTGGAAATGCGCTAGCGAAATACCGAGAAAGCTAAAATTCGTACGCAAGTTCAACGCTCATTGTCAGTACCGTTATGATTAAAGTGGTAAATGGTGGCGACGTCATCTCGGCCTGCAAGGTGCGTTCGCAAGGCATCCGAATAAATATTATACAAAGTTATGTATTTGTACAGTTGGTCGTTTAACGGATTGGTTTATTTGGGCACATCGCTCTAACAGTTCGTTGTCAGTTCGTAATTTTAAGGCCAGTAGTCGACGTTGCCCAGACGAAGAGTATCGAAAAAGCGTACGTACAATCACTCGCGGCCGTATCCATCGCGTTACGTATCAATCGTGAAACGATCGCGATTGCGCGATCACAAAGAAACGAACGCCAGACACGACAGAAACAGCCTTTCACCGTTCGCCGCCACCTCGCGATCCGAATCGCATCGCGTGCCGCAGACAAAGCAAAACAAATAGATATCCATCGCGCCTCCTAATCATCAATCAACGGGTTATGATTAAAGCGATGGCGAGTGCGGCCAAACGTTCGTTACGGCCGCGAACGTCGCGTCGCCGACGACGAGCATTTCAATGCTCGAACTAAATCCCAACGCGCAGGATGCGACCGCCGGCTGTCGGCAGCGGTGACGACAAAAGAAAGAGACGGCGATAGATCGCTCGCAGCAGAAAAGACACAAAGACGCACTGAATATGAATGAACGGCATTGTTTCGCGCGCCTGACAGTGTGTAGATAAGACGCGCAGCAACTAGACGACGACGACGACGACGACTTGATACCGTTCAAGCACATGGTACCAAAAATATAGTACAATTGTGCGCGTTTTATGTGTCAGGGTAGCCAAACAAAATGCGAAGTGCAACATAAAGACGGCAATCGTAACCTTAAGCGTCAACCATGAATAGAATACCCCGCGCCACTGACGCGCGGCGATAATAACCACTTCCCGCGCGTTGCCGAAGACTCATTAACGCGTACATCGTCTCGTCATTTCGTGCACACAACAACATTGTGCGCAACGATTTCCGTGTGCCACTCGGCACTCGCTGGCGCACAACATGCGAGCAAACCAACTGCAAGAAAGGTTATCAGTTATGACTCAAAATCGGTTTTTATTTCCTCACGGATGCCGAACGGAGCGTAAACGCTCGACTCGCTTCTAAGCGCGGTGCGTGAGTGGCAGAAAGGCGTGATAGTTATGCGCGATAGACACGTTTAGCATTGAGTGCCGATAACGCAAGGATCGCGCACTTACGGATTAGCCACAAACAGTTTCGCAAAGATGTTTGCTGCGCCTGCGACACTGATAGGACGGACGTTTTCTGCGCGCCAAGACGATCAATCGCCCGACACAGCGAACGCCGACTCGAGATTAGCCAAAATCCGCGGCGATAACCTCCATCGCATCCACATCCGCTCAAAGAAACTCGTTGCGGACTGAATTTGTCGCACGAGAAAAACAACGTTTAACGCAGATTAACGTTTACATCTTTTTATTAATGTAAACATTCCGCTAATGCGATACGAATTGTCTCGTTGGCTAATTGCTCGCATTGAGCGTTGATCAGCAATAAAATGAATGTTATACAATAAGTTCATTCGCTCTCCGATCAATTATAAATAAACTGCCAAGCAACGTGAGCGTTCACTTCATGTAGCTGCAATCCTGCGGATAATTGTGCACATTAATCGGCTTGTAAGGCCGCGTAGTATTCATTGGCGGTATTTATAGCGAACCGAAACAAAAATGTCCTGCATTTATCCCGATAGCAAAACATCTATTAACGCACCTTTTAAGTGGCTTGCACAGAAAAAGTTCGAGCGCAGGCGATGTCTATAAGAAAGCGAACTAGAACGGTGTGTTTTCGTTGAGTTTTCGTTGAGTTATTATTCCACTTCACGTTCATTTGCCTTTTACGATTTTCTTTCGCTCCCCCTCTCGCTTCGGCATTATATAAACGTTCGCTGTGCCGGATAAAAAGCGGCGCAAGTAAAAATTCATTTGCAATGAAGCGGCGTGCGTGTCACTTTTACGCGATGAGCATAGAACAGTAAAAGACGCCGGCTCGGGCCGAAGAAAAATGGACCGGTCGAGTTGGTCGGGTCGCCTTTACCATATTTGCCGTGCGGCTCAGCGCCGTCTACGGCTTTAATGCGTTATTGTTTCACTTGGCGTTGCTGTCTTTCTGTTTTACTATGCCAAGGCTTCGCACACTTTTCGTTCTTCTTATTGTTAGTTGCGACGCTCGACGGTACTGAACGCTGGCCGAGCAGGCGCGCGCCGAACACACCCGACGAATCCGTTTCCACGGGATTTTGCTTTCCTCGAAGGACGACGCGCGGCGATTGCTTCGCGACGTTCGCTCGAGGAGCGCCCATCGGCGGGACGATGCGTGCGAAATGAGTGCGAACGAGCGTGCGGCACCACCGACGACGGACAAGGTAGAGCACAAATTGGCACTGCACGTCGCGCAAGAAATGAAGCTAATCGCATGCGGCCGACGCGACCGATCCGCGAATGCCAATTGAAGTCAATTGCGATTACAATTGCTAATTGCAAGTGTCCGCGCATTAACGAATTATTTCATTTTCTAGCAGCGTCGCGCGCTCGCGTTCGCCGTACTCCACTTCATCATTGGCGAATGCGGCGCGGATTTTCTGCCATTCCGGCGAGCCCGTAATTTATGTTGATTGTGAGAAACGCTTTTGCGTCGGCTCGCGCGCGCGTTAGACGCGAGACGTCGATCGACGTGACGACTGCAATTTGGATTGCGATCCATTACGCCCGCACCGTCGACGATGCTATTAATGAAGTTAGTGACCCGAAACGTAAACACGCCGCGCCAATTATACGCAGCGCCGCGACGGTGGATGCGATGTGCGCCGACGCCTCAAGTAAGGACGCGACACATCGCCGGTCAATGAGCGTCGCGCATCAAGGTAAATAAGCGCATTCGCATTACGATTGCGCCAAGTGGAGGGCCTTCAATTTCAGCATGCTGCCAATTGCCCATCCGCCGAGCGACATGCCATATATATATATAGAGGACTGCGATATAAACTGCGAGCAGACATGCGCGCACATGTACTACGCTTGTTGCTGCAGATTGTAAACAGAAGATGTTAATTGACTCTAAAGTTCAAAGTCATAACAGAACGCAACTTGTCAAACGGGAAGTTTCCCAACGAACGCGTAACATTTTCAGTTTGCTTCGCTCCACGTCTGGAGTTATGTGGGCAAGCCTGGCACGAAGGGCCCGACGGGACCGAGACGTCTGCGACCGTCGGATCCGCAGTCGGACGGACGGGAGCCAGCCGAAATGGCGCCGACGCTTTGTTTTTTCCGTTCCGGCGCGCCCCCGCGACGATGTGCAATTCGCACGTGGTCGCCGGACCGAGAGCGACATTCTCGCAGAGAGACACGTACGTCGCGCGCGCCCAATAGACCGACGACTGGCTGCGCAATGCGAACGAACATAATGGGCATTCTATCGCCGGCTTGCGAGAGAAGGATACGAGTACGCGCGAACGGACAACGGCGGCGCCGCAGAGGGTGACTAAGCATGCACGCGCGGCTCGAAGGCGCGAGGATCAATATTTAGTTTTACGTTAAGCCAGGCTCCACCACTACGCGCGCAATTTACTTTCATCAACACGAAATATTGTATTAGCGTTTTAACGGCGAAACGAGGCGTGCAACAGGAACGCCGCCGCCGCCGCCGCGCGTCTGCATACCAGCATAAACGCTCCGCGCAGAACTCGCAGGCAAATTTATCAGCGTACCCTTCATATATCATGCACAGTGGGCCTTTGCATTCGCCACGCACCGACTGATCGAGTTGAATGGCACACCGCATTACATTCAATGACGACTCCAAACGTTACCAAAATGCATGCATGAATGTTGCCACACTTTCTTCTTGCTTCTGCCGTGGATGTGCCAGCACGTGACAAAGCTTCTGCTCGTCGAGCGATGCAAAAAAATGAAAAGAAAAACAGCAAACAACGCACGAACGAAATCCGGTTGCAAACAGCCCGTTAATTAATATTGGCAAACATGGAAGATTCAAGCATCGGACAATTACAGTATATGGGTGACTCAGCGGGAGCTCGTCTATGCGAGTGACTAAATACTTGTGCGCATGGGTTTTTTTTTCTGCTTTCGAAGTGCTGCCAGTCGAAAACCCCGAAAAGCTGCAGCTGTTAGATCGATGACATTATGCACCCTTTTCATGACTGAACCTTTGCTCCACTTTAATTTCTTTATGCACAGAATTATTAATTAGCGTTCTGCCAATCGATAATCCCGTTTGAAGCAGCGAGCGCTTTTTGTTTTTGCCTCGCTATCACTGGCGGTCGAGAAGGAAAGAAAAATTTCAAACCACAGCTCGCTTCCGACAATCGCTCGCACGCAGTTGTGAAATAGTGATATATATGTGTACATGTATATATAAATATATTTATATGTATATATAAATCTTATTTGACGTTTATTCCTTAAAGGTGCATCTGAATCAGAGGACTTGTTGCAGTGTACGAGATTGCGACATGACACACGCGACCTGGCAACCGATATTATTCGAGAGGTGATAATGCGCATGCAATTTGAAAGTTCAAGTGATAATTTAAAGCGTGTGCGTTAATATCGTCCACGATTGCTACAGAGGAGATTGCGCATGCGTGCGCGTGTAGTGAGGTCATCGCGCCTACAAAAAGGAAAACCGTATGCGTGTTCCTTTGAATATGTAAAGGAATTTGTAAGTTGAATAGGATTTTGTCGAACGACGCGCCAGCACCGCGCCCGAGCGGGCTGGCAGAGAATGCCGGGCGCTCTCCTGCAACCCATCGGCGTATTCAATTTACACAACAACGCTCAAGAAGTCGTCCCTCCTCCCTGACGCGATGCACGATTCGGGCGTACGCGAAAAGTGAAAGCGTCGCAGCACTTACCCCAGGTTCGTCGATCACATCCCTTTTTAATCGGACTGGCGTGGCAAATTGTAAAAAATCACTAATCAGCAGTGCCAGCAGACACGCGGCGAATACTTTGTCGGATGAACACATGTTTGATCCTTTGGTCCTCGCTGGGCGTCTTCAGGCGAAGCGGCGGCAACGCCAACGCATCGGGACGAGCCTGCGTCCTCCGGCAGTGAATAGTATCACACGGCGGTGCACCACTGAACACGTTCGTTTAACAATCATGAATTTATATTCCGAATGGACTCGCGGCGAGTCCTGCTAGAAAATGCGCGGCCACCGCACGCGCGTGCATGTCCCAAGTTTCTCCTAACTGCGGCGCGCGGCCGAATGGAATGTGATAACGTTTCGATTCATTTCGCTCGCATTGCGCGCGCCCGCTCGGACCCGTTCTTCCTGCGCCGACCGCAACGTGCGTAAACCCCCGCGACCGATTCGCGTGCTCGTTTGCGTCAAACGTTGCGAGCGGCCGCCCGACGCTCACTTCGCGGCGCGCACATGAGCGTTAGGTCTTTGTTTGCGCATGCTGCCATGCGGCTGGCGTGCGTCGCGCGAACGTCCACGTGCGACGACGTCTCGCCGGGCGCCTCGGCCGTGCGCGACGCGACGTCCGCGATTGCTATTGCCACAACACGCACGCCGCGGCCGCCGGTTCGGGCGTCGAGCGTGAACACCGCGCGCGCGGCCGAAGTTTTCGGCGTCCGGCCGCCGCGCTGCAGACGACGGGCGACGACGATAGGCGCGTCTTACTGTCGACGTGCGTCCGCCGACAGACGCTTGGAGCAGCCAACTGAGCGCGCCGCCGCGGACGCCGGCTGTTTTATTCCGCCGAACGAATCGCCGCGCGAACGCCGCGAACCGCGCGCGAAGCCAGCCGGGCCGTTTCGAAACGCAACGTGCGTGGATTCGAACGGCGCTGCCTGTGAGCGCGCTTTCGCTTGCAGCGCAATGTCATCCCGAAGGAAGGCGCTAGCACGTTTCGCCGCGCTACGCGAGAACTTTTTCGAATCAATCGGAGTGGCAGCGGCGTCAACTCACGTCGCTCGCTGCTTTTTCGCTCATTCTTTCAGCGTCCGCCATTTTTGAGGCCAACCCCGCCGTGCAGCGAGAGTCGCGCTTTTCGGACACGCTGCAATCACGTATGTTAATACAATTACCGGCGCGCGCAACGAAACAATCTTCACGTTCGGACGAGCGAAAGAAATCCATTCGGCGTTCGCTTTGTATGCATGCCCTTTTCGCGACACCAACACGAATTCAAATTAGCGGGAAACCGCGCCACCGAAAGAATACCAATGAGGACGAAACTGTGCGCGCAACACCTTTCTTTCGTCTAAGGTAAGGCACGGGTGGCGGCTAATTGTAAGTCATTCGCGCATCAGCATGCGCGGCGCGCGTCGGCGCGCATGTGCGTTGCGGAGAATGCAAACACTATTTCGATGATTAAATCTGGCTTTTCGTTTGTGTGTTTATTGGCCCGTCATCCGGGCGCATAGACGGATTTCCGTTCAGCGTTCCGGAATCGTGGAGCCGGTCTTCGAGATGTCGTTCTTCAGTCGTGTCCGAACCGAACCGGCGACGCGCAATGAAACGATCTGTTAAAAATGTGGCCAGCAGAAGTAATGATTCATTAGACTTCTAGGAATTTTCGGAAATAGCATAGCACGCCCGATTTAGTGGCAGCGCTAGGCATCGCTTCTTTAATATTAAGTAAGAGTCACTCTGCCGTTGCATAAACACCAGCGTCCTTATCGAACGATGAACGAACTCATTACTTCGCTACATGTTCGTTGGCCGGCGCTAAGTGAAATCGAATCGGCTTTCCTAATTTAGAAATAATTTACTGCATCAATTATATCATGCCGTCGGTGACTCGTAATGAACGTGATAATGAAACGAGCGGTTTTTGTCTCGCCGTCGTGCGCCGTTCGGCTCGCGATGCCGATGCGCGTTACGCGTTCGCCATCGGCGCGTTAAGCTGCAGTTCAGTCTTTGGTCTTTGACCATCGCAATAGTTTATAGTGATAATCGTACTTAATGAGATAATTGATAAATTACCACTTGCCATCATTGAGCGCGACGCCACTTTGCCCATTTGCCACATTTGGCGTCTTATTCATGTTTCCTTTTAGTCCGCCATCCGTTTTGTCTGCAGGCACATGCACCAAATGCCTCTCCGCCGCTAATCGGCGCCGAGCGCGCGATAGCGAGCAGCAAGGCGGCTTTGTTTCGCGTCGGACCGATCGCGAGATGACAAACGCACTTCGTTTTTCGATCGGATCGTGCCCGTTCAGTTTCAATTTCAATTCGCTGACAATCCGCACAAAGTACCGCGGTCGTGCGGCGTGCGTGTGTTAATTGAATTAGTCAGCCGTATTCTGTCGGCATTAAGTTGATTTTGCGCAACTAGGTCGATTGGAAACGAACGAGACTGGTGCGTGTCCGGCCAATGTAAGAAGTTCGCCAACTCGTTATTAATTCAAGCACACGCGACGACAAATACGGCGATAGCTGATCAATTCAATTGAACCACAAAATCTGCGCGCAGCACCGGTGCAAATCCTGCGTCGTTTGCAACGCTTTGTCTTGAACCGGCCATGCGAGCATCTATGAATAGCGGGGCAAGTGTTAAATTGTAGGCGTCGAATGGACGCGTCTTCAATACAAAAAAAGTGCAATGACCATTGGTGTCATCGGGCGCGCGGCTTTGAAAAGACCGGATATTGCACGCCCACGACGCGTGTCGATTTCCGTTTGACGAATACTCGCAGCTCGCTACCCAACACATTACACTAAATTACATACGCACATTATTTTCCAATTAACTGCGTTGCAATTTGTCTATATATAGCTCCATTGTTTTGCAGGGCAAATTTTGCTTTCGTTCCTCTGGTCTCGAGTGCTCTACGTACGGTTTAAGCACAGCATATCACAAATGATGCAATTTGTCCTGCAACATAGGTGAAGATATTTTGGAATTAGAATACAGCTCATCCTTTGACCAAATTTCTAAGAACTGGAACATTCGCTGGGCTTCAGCGCGCGACACCGCAGAACTACTGGTTTAGAAATTCAGCAGGAGAAGCATAATGAGTTGCCTAACGCCAGGCGCTGAGTTTATCCGCACATTTCTTACTGGATATTTCTCGTACGCAACAATAGACGTTCCAAATCATTTCTACGCCTGTCTGCCTAAAAGTATTTCACGTATTTACGTTCGTAATTTTCGAGTTATTTCTGACACGGTTAGCAATAAATACGCTGAAATCGCATAAATCAACGTATGCAATGTACTTTCACTAGAAAAATAATGCATTGAACAATTTAAGATGGCAGTGCCAAGGTCAACACGATTGACTCAAGATTAGGAAAGCATGCACATATTTGAAAATTGATAGTTTACGTTCGAGCGCACTTAAAACTCCACTATCGCAAGATAGTCGAAGAAGGGTTTCGTCGCAGCGCTGACAATATAAGTGCCGACGCGCTTGATAACTGCCAGTCCAGCATGCGCCCGGCCAATGTAGAGGCGGTTAATGTGCAATTAAAATATTATTAAACTTCCGCCGAAATTGTTTATCGCTCGGCCGTCGTGCCGTCGTGCGTGTTGAACTCGCGCGCTTCAAGGATTTCGGATCGTAAATAACGTCTGTGCGCGGCAAGAAAATGACTTTGTTTATTGTGCGCGCGTTCTTATTGATTGCGGTGACGACCGCGTGGGCGGCAAGCGAGCGGCGCGGCATTCTCTTCCCGCAGAATTCGGAGACGCGCGAGATGATCAGTCTTGACGGCCTGTGGCGATTCAGCGTCTTGGGGCCTAACGGGGAAGAAGTAGGTGAAGCGTTGACACCGATGGCAGCCACGGGGCCGCCTTGGCCAGCGATATATATATATTTGCCAATGCCGCATGCATTATTTATTGCACAGGTCGGCGACGAAGTCTTCATGCCGGTTCCGGCGAGCTACAACGACTTGTCCTCGGACGGCCGCGTGCGAGATCACGTCGGCGAGGTGCGATACGAGCGTGCATTTTTCGTCTCGAAGTCGTGGGGGGGACAGAACGTTTGGATACGGTTCGGTTCGGTAAATTATCGCGCTCTGGTGGTATGTGCCTACAAACACGAAAACTGATTATCGCACGGGCTGCACGCCAAACGCTAAACGCTACATTTCAGATTGTTAACGGCGTGCGCGTTTGTGAGCATCGCATCGGCCACTTGCCGTTCAAAGCAGAACTCACAGACGTCCTCAATTACGGCTTCAATAATAACATTACCGTAATTGTTGATAATCGGTTGTACCCAACGACAATACCACAGGGCAACGTTACCACCGTGAAGACCGACGACGGGGATAAATTATCTCAAGTGTACACGTTTGATTTCTTCAATTATGCCGGCATGCATCGTCCCGTCTATGTCTACACAACGCCGAGCAGCGCCGTCGAAGATGTGACGATCGCCACGGACATCATCGATGATTCCTTGGGCGCGATCATCTACGATCTTAAAATTGCCGGCGACGACGTCGACGATTTAGTCGTTGGTGTGAAATTGTACGACGCCAAAGATGTGTTTGTCGCATCAACGCAGGGCTTGTCGAATTCGCTCAAAGTTCCCCATCCGAATCTGTGGTGGCCGTACACGATGAATCCCGCCAATACCGCTCCCGGTTATCTGTACAAACTGCAAATCGAATTGAACGATCGGTCCGGGGCATTGGTCGACGTGTACCGAATGAAAGTGGGCATCAGGACATTGAAATGGAACAACGCCACGTTTAAACTGAACGGCAAAGCGGTGTACATGACGGGATTCGGACGACACGAAGACGCTGACTTGCGCGGTCGCGGTTTGGATTATTCCATTGTCGTCAAGGATCATACCTTGATCAAATGGTTGGGAGCCAATGCATACCGCACCTCTCACTATCCCTACGCCGAAGAGGTAATGCAGGTTGCGGACGAACTAGGTATTATGATCATTGACGAATGTCCTGCCGTAAATATCGAGTGAGTAAGCGATATATAGTGATATCTATATAGATTTAGTTATATACGTGCCGTTGAGTTTTATCGCAGGTCTGTGAGCGAAGAACTGATGGAAAACCACAAGACGGCAATTAACGAATTGGTGCAGCGTGATAAGAACCATGCGTGCGTCGTGGCATGGTCGATCGCGAACGAACCGCGCAGTCAACAAAAGGATTGCGAACCATATTGGAGGAATGTGTCCAGTTTTGCCAAATCGTTGGATGGCACCCGACCCATTACAGCCAGCCTAAACAGAGCGTACTACGAGGATAAATTGGTAGGCGTATCGAGCATGCCGCACATTACCACCACACTGAATCACGCATCGTTTATGTCCTAGGCGCAATTTCTGGATATCATCAGTTTTAATCGCTACAACGCCTGGTACCGCAATGAGGGCCACCTGGACATGATTATTGATAACGTGATGGAGGAAGCGCGAGCGTGGAGGGCGAAATTTAATAAAACTGTGCTAATGTCCGAATACGGCGCGGACACAATGGAAGGATTACATTTCGTACGTATCGTGATTAAGGTCAACTCGTCGGTCCATCAGCACACATGTTTGATTTCGATTCAGGCTCCTGCATATATATGGTCGGAGGAGTACCAAGTCGACGTCATGACGAGACACTTTAAAGCGTTCGACGCCCTTCGGAAGGAGGGTTGGTTCGTCGGTGAATTTATTTGGAACTTCGCCGACTTCAAAACCTCCGAAAGTAAGAATTACATAGAGCGTACTTTTTCTCTCTCTATATATATATATATGCTAAATATACGGTGGCTTATCACAACAAATAATAGAACAAGTTTCGTTAAGTCGTAAACGTTTTTTCCTTATCGTCTGCCTTTAAAACGGCTGTATAATTACACTAATGATTATTAGATAAAATTCAGCCCGCTTTACATACATTTAAATCACGTGCAGTTTGATCCGATGCCGCGATGGCGACCGCTAGCAAAGCGATACTCGGATAGTCTTCGATTAATAAATAATTACAACTTTCCTAATGTATAAATAATGATGACTTCAACTGTAACTAATATGTGTGCAACTGTTAATTGCCACAAAAGATCGCCGCGCCGACGACTCGAGAATATTAAGCGGTGGCTAGAATCTCGTCGAAGCCCGAGGAGGAGGTTATCTCGCAGAGCAACGCTCTAATGTACGCCAAGCGCAGCAATAACATAACAATTTAGCCATTCTGGTGCGGCTGTCCATTACTTATTAGTTACAAATTGCATCGGCGCGCTGCAAGTTGACAAGCGCTCGTACACAGATAAATGATGATTTCTTTATTAAACGCATTTCCAGAGACGACGCGCGTCGGGGGGAATAAAAAAGGCATTTTTACGCGACAACGCCAGCCCAAGGCGGCCGCGCATTTACTGCGCAAACGCTACTTCCACATCGCCCGAAAACTCTACGGTGCCCCTCTGCCGGTCGACTTGGAGGCCTATGTGATCGACTCGAAACCGACGCACGTGCCCGACGAACTGTGAACGCCTTCGTTTTTGCCGCCTCTACTCTCAATTGCGTGTGTACGATGATCAGACGCAATAAATCGATGTGCCTCACAATTTTTGAGCAGTCCTGTTTATCACTCCGACTGAAATTGACTTTCAATTGATCCTGCTCCAGTTTAGGCGCTCCTAATTGATTGAAATGGACGTAGACAAACACTCGAGCGCGCGCAATATGATTATGACACTTTATACCTTGTTTTTTTCTTTCGCGAAGTGTGTGCGTTGTTCGTCATTTCCAAGTAGGTTACGCGCACATCACTTCCTACAGTTGCAGTTCGTGCAGACCGAATGATTGATTGGGACAACGTCCGCGCAGCTGAGCCAGATAGAAAATTGAGCGTTCGATAACTTGGGCGGTCTCGAATATTCCGTGCGCGGCCTTGCGCGATCGGCGTTTCTCGAAAGATGCCATCTTTCCGGCATGGCGAAGACGCAGACGATGCCGACGCCAGAGCGGAGAAATGTGAGCAGTCGTAAGCGGTACACCAGTTGACGTTTGTTTTGGTTGTTCGGAGAGCGCTCGGGCGCGCAGAGCATTCCCTGCGATTGACGATGCCGCCGCGTGCGCTCTCCAGCCAGTGACTTAACTCGTAACTTTTAACCCGATAGCCTGGTTCTATAAAAAGGGGCTACACGGTGACAGACCGTCGCAGTGCTAATAGTGTGGTTAGCCGCGTTAGGTAGCTACCTAACTACCTAGCGAAACCAAATCGGTGCGAACGCGACGCTCGAGCGCGGCGGACCATCGTTCGTCGCTGTCGCGCTGGCCGCAGGTGCTTTTCGTCTGCAGACGCCGCTCGCGCGCTGCCGAGCGCACAAATCCCAGTAAGTGAAATAGAGTAAGCACGCGCGCGTCGTCTATGTTAGTCCGATAAAGCTAAACGAAAGCAGAAAAGAAATTAAACTTTAAATTTCCTGCGGCAGTCGCGACCGCGTTAGGATTGCACGGAGAAAATGGCGCGCTTTAATTGGAAAGGTTTCTATTTCCCGGAGCAATTTCGCCAATGCGCAAAATGAAGTAGGCAAAATATGGAAAACGCTTCGCAATTACTAAAACATTTCCGCACCGCGTTTGCGCAATTGTTGACTCAAACATGCACACCATCGATCGAAACCATATCAGCCCGATAAGTTGACGTTCGCGCGAGTTGTTTATTCGGCGCTGTTCTGCTCTTTGTTGCCGGTTGTGAACGTTAAATAATTTGAAACGTCGCGCAACAGAGTGTGCTTAGAGGATTCGCGTCGATCAGATAGCATCGCCGCTCGTACGGTCGCACGAAGGCAATTTGATCGAAGCGATAACATATCGTTGTTGAATAGACATATAACACATTATACAGCTATTTACAGTTATAATAAATAATTGTTATTAATGGCAAACACATGCACGGCGAAAATGTGTTTGCGTTCGGCTTCGACGCGAGCCAACCATAATTTCGTATTAATTCCAATAATTCCGATTTTATACAATAATCAGCCGGCTTGTAATATGCAAATGAATGATGCACTCCAGGCGGAGTCCTTGCGCTCGAGATTTTTATAATGCAATCGACGCGATGCCGAGCGTATAAAGCGTTTTATCGGTTTAACAGGATTGTGTCGCGACACCCTTACGAAACAGAAACACAGCAACATCGCGCTGTCGCTAAACGATTCGGGTCGGCTCGCAGCATAGCGCCGTCGCCCCAATTTCGACTAATGCGATTTAGACCGAACAAACTTATCCCGTTCGCACGACGCGGCGGTAGTCGGAATGTTGCGGCAGGCGGCTTCGTTTATCGAAGGAACGGCGCAGCGACGAGATCGCATTCGAAAAAAAAAAAAACCAAACCAAACCAACGACTAACAATAAGATTGCGGACGTATCGCTAGCGCGCTGCGGTGCAAACGAACATGCTTAACGCTTGTAGGTACTTGTACATTATTTAATCTTCGTTGCAAACGCGCGCCGTGTTGCAGTCGGTTGGTTCGCGCAATAAGAAGTTGCCGCCAAGTTTTTACGTCGAGTGCCTGCATGCAAGATGCCAAAGCGACGTTTGCTATGCGTTGTTGCCCTGGCCTACGTCACGGTGTCAATCGATTGCATTCTCTACCCCCGAGAATCGGAGACGCGAGAGGTGCGAACGTTGGACGGTTTGTGGAATTTCGCGGTTCCGCCGGCGGCGAATAAATCGTTGGGATTCTACCAGCAGTGGTACGCTGGCGACTTAAACAAGGTATTTGCCTAACGTCGCGTGCGTGCGTCGCACTCTCTCGACTCGGTGTCATTTCAGAACAAACAAGTTTCGACGCTTCTGATGCCCGTGCCATCGTCCTACAATGACATTACGCAGGATGCCGAACTTCGCGACCATTTAGGCGTCGTCTGGTACGATCGCGCCTTTTTCGTGCCAAAATCGTGGATCACGCAGCGGGTGTGGCTACGCTTTTCGTCCGTCTCGTACGCGGCTCAGGTGGTATGCGTCGATGAAAGTTCCGCAATCGAGAGAAATTGTTTGCGAGGTGCTGTTTTAGTGGGTCAACGGAAAAATCCTAATGGCGCACGAAATTGGTCATTTGCCATTCGAGAGCGAGCTCAGCGAATACCTCGTCTACGGGCAGGAAAATCGTGTCACAGTCGCTTGCGATAACACCTTGCTGCCAACCACAGTGCCGCAAGGAAACATTCAAGAAGTTAACACGTGCGTATCTACGCGCGTTGCTGCGCGCATGACGAATAACCGAGCATGATGTTTCAGGGACAACGGCAAAAAATACATTCAAACGTACACGTTCGACTTCTTCAATTACGCCGGCATCCACAGATCGGTGCATCTGTACACCACGCCGCAACAATTCATCGAGGACGTGACAGTGATTACGATCATCGACGACGATGGCGAAACTGGCGTTATTAACTACAACATTAGCAGTCGCCAGAATAACGCAATAAGAGTGAGGCTGTTGGATCGCGACGGGCAGGAGGTTGTATCTCAGGTTGGCGTAGCGAACGCCGAAGGCTCGCTGCTGGTGCCCAACGCGAAATGGTGGTGGCCCTACCTGATGGATCCGGAGCCTGGTTACCTCTATCAGATGGAAGTGGAGCTCTGGAACGACGACAGCAACGAGATTGCCGACATATATCGCTTGAAAGTGGGAATTCGCGAGATATCCTGGACGAATACGTCGCTGTACGTGAACGGCAAACCCGTGTATTTGCACGGATTCGGGAAGCACGAAGATTCGGACATTCGCGGAAAAGGTTTGGACATGGCAGTCATCACGAAAGACTTCAATTTAATCAAATGGGTGGGAGGCAACACGTTTAGGACCTCGCATTATCCGTACTCCGATGAGATAATGGACTTGGCTGACGAGTATGGCATCATGGTCGTTGACGAATGTCCCAGCGTCGACACAGAGTAAGTCTTGGCTGGTCTTCTTTATTTCTGCCGCTAGATAACTTGATGTAGTCTTGCTAACAGCTTGGTCGGTAGATTCCGTAGCGCATTTATCACATTTGAAAGCCAGGCCAAGACTGACAGGGCGCATCTGTGTTGTTTTAGACCGGAAGTTAGTTATGTGTTTTACAGCGGGTTCTCCTCCACGCTCTTGGAGAAGCACAAAAGCTCCCTCACGCAGCTTATAGCTAGAGATAAGAACCATCCCAGCGTCATCGCGTGGTCCATTGCGAACGAGCCGCGCACGCAAACCAAGGCCGCCGGAGAATATTTCGGAAAGGTGGCGAATCACACACGCAGACTGGATCCGAGGCGGCCGATCACGCTGGCAGTTGCTCGAGGCGTGTTCGAAGATCAATCAGTGAGCGTTCTCCGGTCGTCAGACAAACGTAGTCCACGCTAACGACGCGCCTTCCAGGGACAACATATGGACTTCATAAGTTTCAATCGATACAACGCATGGTACAGCAATCCCGGACACCTGGACATGATCTCGTTGAACGTCATCAAGGAAGCGACGCAATGGAACGAGAAATATAACAAGCCCGTGTTGATGTCGGAATACGGCGGTGACACCATGGCAGGCCTGCATTTGTATCCGGCATATATTTGGACCGAGGAGTACCAAGTGGAGTTGCTCTCCAAGCACTTCGAGGCGTTCGACCATCTCAGGGACAAGGACTGGTTCATCGGCGAATACGTGTGGAACTTTGCGGATTTCAAAACGGCCCAAAGTAAACTATACCTACCTTGATATCCACGAAATAACACGACGCCCATGCATTATCTTGTTTCTTGCAGCTTACACGAGAGTTGGAGGCAACAACAAAGGCATCTTCACGCGACAACGCCAACCGAAAGCAGCCGCCTACCACCTCCGTCGACGGTATTTTGCCATTGCCAACGAACTGTACAATGCAACCGTTCCCAATGATCTCTACCAGTACACGGCGTCCGTGCACACATATCGCGATGAATTGTAAAGCCTGAAAATTTTTTATATGACATAATTTAATTAAATATTAAAGTGGCAAAGTACTTTCGATGGTGCAGTCGTCCTCCGTCATCCTCGTGACACTAGGCTAGTGGTGGGTTTCAGCTACAATGTTTTGGCCGTCTTTTGTCGTGGTAAAAATCCTGGACAAGTACAGTTTTATTTTACCAACACAGCAAAAATAAAACTTACAAAGTTACGCAAAAAAAAAACAAAAAAAAATAAACTGATTTCTTCAATGTTAGGTAATAAAGTTAATTTTTGACAATGTTCCAATAGAACATGAAACACATACTCTGCAATGCATGTAGCGGCCCACATGGTGCGGAAGACCACGGCCTCGATCATGTCGCATGTCGTCTTAGGAATTGTTTAACGGAACAAATGAACAAACATACACACTTGCTTTCTCGACATTCGCTCGATTTGTTCATCTAGTCCTCGTACGCCATACGCAACAATAGAAAACATGTATACTTATATCTATTATATCTCTCTATTTCTTTCATCATATTCCCTCCGCCATCGCTTCCCGACACTTCGATAATTAAGCACTCCCACAAAAAACAAACTGCTTCCCTAGGTTTTTTTTTCTTATCGTCTCTATTATTACGTTTAATAATAGACCATCTCATTTCTCTTTCAAAATAATTTCTATATCCAACAAAATCATTCGTCTTATTTGAATTAGGTTCAATGCTTTTAGACACAACTCGAATCAATAACTCCACGTTAGGAAGCGGGAACGAAAATAGATAGGTTTGGACTACTTTACAAACTAGGTACTTAAAGTTTAAAACGGCTTAGGGTAGTAACTTATGACTAAAACACATCGAAATCGGAAAATGAATGTACAAAAAAAATAAACGCTCAGACGTACGGAAGAACAAAGAAAGGGCCCGCGACGCGGCGCAGCGCAGCGTCGCGGTAGTACGAATAACGATTAATACAAATGAAGAAGTTTGCGAACAAATGACTAAAAACGACGCACGATTTGAACGCATTGGATTCGTTTAGACACTTTTCCCCCCCAATCCCAAAAACAACGCCGCGCGCAATGGCACTATCGAGCAATTTACATCCTCGGCGGTACAAAATCTCGGTCGCCACATGACAACGTTCGGCCCGCACACGACACAATAAAAGAGTGCGGCCTCCTCCAAAGCGACACTCCCCAATCCAATGCGTCCATAACAACATTCTTAATTATCATTTCATGTAAACTTAAATCTTAACTATCTGCATCGATAGATTATGATTAAAAAAAAAACTTAGAACTAATAAATTTTCTTTCAATTTTTAAATAATTTTCATAATCGCTAACTAACTACTTAACTAGGACTTAAAACTATAAATTACCAGTAGTATCGGCATCCTCGCTCGCCTTCGATCTCTCGCATGCCTCCCCAAAAAAGAGAAGCAACGTCCAATACTCAATTTTTAAGTTTAACTTGAAAAATGTTCAAAAGTGACTCAAAAATAATCTCCCTCCGCGCACCCCCGCGATCCTCTACACTACCGCGCACTGCACACGCCTGCAGCTTGTAGCAATTTGCCTCGCACCTCAGTCTGCCCATCGGCCGAACGTTTTGTTCTCTTTGCAATGAAGTTCATTTTATTCATAGTTAAGCTTACTTATAGTATAATTTCCTTAGAGTTACACAAACGCTAATGCTAATAGGTAAAAGCCCCATCTAAACAACTAAAGACGCTATTTTTATATATTTTTCAATTAGTTTTTCTTCGAAAAATTACGAATCCCGAATGTCGCTGACTGCGCGACCCACACACTCGCGCACGACTCTCCTCACTTACGTCGAAGACTTTGTATATCAGTGACTTAATTACAACTAACATATCTTGCTTGCGACTTCCTTCGTCAAGTTTAGCTACGGCTTAATGTCGATATATATGTATGTATATATATATATATATATATATATATCTAAATGTCTAAGTCTAATTCTTATAATTCAACTTACGCCTACGGCCTTACGGTTACCTAATTACATTACGTTACCAAATGTTCATTCGCCTCGAAATCGTCTCGTTCGAGCGCCTCGGTTCGCGTCCCTGCCTGCCAACACAACGCGTCGCCATCGTCTCGAATTTCGCCGCGCTCGCCGAGCCACGATCGATTTTTGTGCCAATACTTATCGCATTAAATTTAAATACAACGCTAACTACGATTTAACTTATCAATTACGTTCCTCCGCTCGTTCTTATAGTCGTTTGGTTTTCATTTTGTTTTCCTCGCATGAAGATTTATGTACAAAGATTTGTTTGCCATTATTATACTCTCATTCGACAAATAACGTAACCACGTTTGTATAGTATATGTTGATTTTAAAATTCTGTATAAATAGGAATTTTCTTCTCATAAAGGATCTCGTGCTAGGGTGAATGTTAAGATATTTTTTTTTTCATGGCGCGCTCCCCGATGACGGTGGAGAGCGCGAGTTTTGATTTGGTTTAAGTTAAATACATATGCCGTGTGTATTAGTTTGTTCTAGGTCGAATTCTTGCGTTATGATTTTAAGACTCTTACAAAGTTGCATCGCTATCGCATGCTATCGTCGTGTCAATGAAAATCGGGCTGAACAGGGTTGTTGAACTTTACCAAATTAAACGTCTCTACATCTGCACGCGTCCGACTCGATTACAAGTCGCAGCTTGTCCGTTGCAATAGCAACAAATAAAACCGCATGCCCGCATTCAGCGCGTTGTTCCGTCGTGCAACGCTTTCGCCACGCTTCGCAAATAACTTCATAACAGTTTACGCGCAAATCAAATAAGTCCGCCAGCATTTGGGGCGGTTGAAATTTAAATAGACCAGCATAAGTATTTCATTTGAAAATGTTCCTCAAACTATCGACCGAATTAACAGGTTCATTCTATGGCTTCTGCAACTGAAGGTCTGGCGAAAGCATATTCGGTTAAGGTTGAAGAGTCCTTTTATATTCGAAGTATTTATTTTTAGTTAGTATTAAAAAAATATATTAAAATATTTTTATGTCATTATTTTTTTTTCATTTTTTTTTTTCTCTTTTCAATTTAATTTTATTTTCAGTAGATCCCTGTCTGGACTATTCTGAAAAGGCACGGTACGAATTACTTTTCAATCGTGTGTGTTTCATTACGGCTTTAACTTTGTTACTCGTCAGTGATCAACGCCGGCTGTTCAATGTCCGCAAGCTCAGTCCGCAAGTTCAACGCATTTCGCATCGTCATAAATAATAAAAAATATTGAGCGTGTCTCGTTGCCTGTGGCCAGCAATCCGTCCTTCCTCCCAGCGCCCGCGCCTCCACCCTACGTAGTAAACTAGACGTACGAAATAAATAAGTTAAACAAAAAAATAAACGTCACTATCCAAAAATAACTGTTCTATGTAATAAAATAAATAAGATGGACTCTTAATTACTCTCGCTCGCTCGCCGCCGTTCCCGTCGATTAATAAAATATATTAATTTATAATTAACATTTAAATATTTATTTTATACAAATTTAATGACTAGACCATGTAAATGATTATGTGTTATGTAAACTTAGGGAACATCCTTGCACGCGAAATGCGTTGAACCTTTATCCGCATTCACCTGCGACTCGAATTCACTATTGTACGCGATAAGCAACTCAAGCGCGCTCATCGCAATCGTTGGCTAATCAAATTACACCGCAAAGGATAGACGTTACTCGCAGAAGTCTGTACATTCGTTTGTCGCTAGTAATTGTGTGGCATTCCTCCGGAATTAAGAAACGTTGAAGTAAACTATTATCAGTGTGTCATCAGTCCATTGTTTTATGTTAACATATTAACGTGTACCTTTTATCAATTTGTTTAAGTCATGATTATCATGAGTAGTTGTGTATAAAAATTCTATTTCCTTATAAAAATGTCAATCCTACCCAGGCAAATCTGCCTGCGCGTTTCGTGTTCGGTAGTGTCGCCAATCCGTCTTGCGCATATAGCTTAATCCATGCTTAATCCGCCCGCTCTCGTGTTCGATCGCAGTCAATAAGTTGTGTCTGTATTTCGCCTAGTAGTGTGAAAATCGATTCGCGCGAATCGCACAATTCTTCATTTGCTACATCAGTCTAGATTTCTAAATAAAACGGTCATTCGAAAGTTCATTTTCGATCGGAACGAAATGAAAACGATAAGCGGAAAGGCATATGGCACGCGTACAGCGTGCGCGCGGAACGAAATTCAGGAAGAAGTTTCATTTCAAAGAGCTTGTAACACCGAGAAAACGAAAACCGAAAAACCTTCAAAAATTCGCCCGTAAAAAACGCTCGTAATCTATTCAACAATTTGTAAGTTGTTCGTATATAAAATATCAGTCGTTTTAGTTTATGTTATTTTATTTACCTTTATATTGTATCATGTAATTCATTTCCGTCATCGGTTTTAACCAAGAGAACTAATCGCTTGCGAATATACTCTGATTTCACAATCTCGTCGTGAAAATCGTTCCTGGACTCCTCGATTTCGTACAAAATCGAATGCCATTCAAAACCGGTCGTGTTCGATACTCCTCTACTGCTAAACGAAACTAATCGCCCGAAACGAAACGATGTGCAACTCTCGACAAGACAATTAATAGGCTCCAGACGAAACGCAAGAGATACGACGCTAATGTTTTTATTTCTTGGAAGTCTGCGTGTCGTTCAATGTGTTCACATTCGTGTTTTCCTCGCCGTTCCGTCCGCTCGTTTTGCTCCAGGAAGAAATGCTCGATTCGGTATATCAAAAACGGAGACGTTAGTAAGTTGATGCATCTTCGTGCCAATCCCGTGACTGCAATGCAAGCAGTTGCGCTACACGTTGGTGATGTAGTATAATGTTGCTCGCGTTTTAAAGTTTGATTCAACACGTCGCTCTGCGCGCTTCGTATGTAATTTAACATGTTCGAAAAATAAAGTGTGACTTAATATTACTTATTATCTAAAAATCTTATCGTACTTGAAATTTCTCGCGCGCACCCCTCGCTGCCGAACAGCAATATGCTACACTTTCGCGCGCATCGCGTCACGTTTGATTCGTACAAAACGAAGAGAGATCTTAAAAAATAAGTTCGAATCGAATGGCCGACACTTGCTATTTACAATCGCAAATAACCCCTGCGCTCCGAACGCGACCCTCGCCATCAATTTCGCGGTGCTCCCCGCCGAAACACTACCCCGCCTAGCTACGTCTCCAAAAGCTATTTACAAGCACAACACACGTCGGCCCAAAGTATCTCGCTCCGATTACCAAAATGAAGCATGAGCCATTCTCGGCCCGTTTTAAAAACATAAATATTTATATTAAATACAACGCATCATTTTCGCCGCACGTTAAATTCCGTAAAACCTTCGTCGTTTTCCAATCGTTCCTTCGACATTCCCATTGACGACTGCCCGAAAAGTGACGCCCGATGGGATGGAAATTTATTAATAATATCTCAGACGCCGTGCGAACCACGCGACCACGCGATTTCGAATTCTAGACAAATTAATGATGAATTTAATTCCGAAACAAGATTACGACAAATGTTAATCATTTGCGGGCTGCGCCAGCAAATAGCGGAAACTTGGCACTGTTTTTGTAGAAATCTTCGAATCTCGTTTCTAGTCTGCTCTAGTCGGAAAGTGTACCGCTGACTCGCATCGTGTTTTCTGATTTGTTTTCTTGCGCGAACGTGATAGCTAAATTTCAAATTGCAAAGTGGTAGATGTCGTAAGTCAGGTGTATCTGTAGCTCGAGTCCTCTGGGGGACGTCGAGGGGCGCAGTTTACGTGTTGTCGCTTATTTTTGCGGGTTCGACTGGTATGGCTGATAGGGGTCTTCGGGACTAGCGGCGTTCGAAGTGTGTTCCGAATCCGGCATCGGCATCGCGTGGATGATCGACGGGGAGAAGTACGGATAATTATGGGAGATGTACGGTGCGGTGCCGATTTGCATGGCGCCCATCTGCGCAGTCAGCTGAAACGAGCACTATTGCAATTCGTGTTATTCGCACACCAGTCCAAGTGATAGCAATCATTGTCCATGATTCCTGTCAGTCGGCGAACGCAAAAGAGGGCGGCAACTAAAGCGAACAAACATGTACCTGCGGCGGCAAGATCTGCTGGTAGGGCACGGCAGTCTCCGACGGAAGAACCACGGAAATGCGTGACGGCTGCCCGTCGTTCTTGTACGCGGTGCTCAGATGGGCCGTCGTCAAGTTGTAGCCGTCGTCGACGGTCGGCACCGTCGCCGTGGTCTGCATAACGGCGTACTGCGGCACCCACTGTGTATAACTGGGCACCTGCGACAAACGGAGTTGCAGCGATGTCACCGCGACGCGTTGCGGCCGCAAATACCTGCGAGAAGTGTCTGCCATAGTTCGGAATGGCGCCGGGAATCACCTGATGCGGACCAACTCCGTTGGGCGCCAGCGCGTTGGGATCGTATCCAACGGCGGCGATGCCGTCCCCGCCCGTTATCATCGTGGCGATCATACCCTTGCTGTTGTCAGTGTTCTTGTAGAGATTCTTCTTTTTGTTGCCGCCGTCGGCGAACTTCACGAGGAGCGGCTCCTTGTTGTCCGGCAGCGACTGTCCGTTGAGCATGTTGATGATCTGTTCGCACTTCTCCTTCGACTCCATGCGCGCGAACCCGACTCCCTTGGACACGCCCACGGAGTCGCGCAGGATGCGGGTCGATATCACCTGGCCGAACTTGGACAGCATGTTGTCGACGTCGGACTCCTTGTAGGTGGTCGGCAAGTTGGCGATGTACAGATTCGTCGGGTCCTGCTCTTGTTGCTGTCGACAGAGAGATAATCCATTCAGAACGGCAGGTGTCGCGCGAGCGCGCTAAGGGTGTAGGCGTCGATAAACTAATCGATTAGGTAGTTAATGAAAACGAATGAAAATTAATATAACAGGTGTTAGTTATGCAACTGCGCGCAAATATTTACAAATTAAAAACAACGGAAAGACGCTGCAGTGTCTGGAATTATCTTTCGCTCCGCGCACCCGCTCGGAAGCTAATTGCGAGTCAGCAAACGTCTGACGAACGCGGACACGAACGAGCAACATTTTCCGACGACGAAAGTGTGCGACCGGCGGTTTTTAGTCAAGAAAGGAAATCACACAACGAAGCATGGTTAGTGTTCAGGTAAGAGTTAATGATCCATGCCTGAAATCAATATCTCGGGTATCACTGCAACAGCCTTGCGGTCCAAAAACGCAATAGGAACGTGAACCAAATACGAAGAAATAAACAATAACATGGGAGCCGCCGTAAGTACCCAATTAAAATAAAATGTAGAAAACGGAAACAGTCTAGTTACTACTTGACTCGAGAGTCATGCACTATCCAATTACCAGACAGGTATTAATATGTGTGAACAAGTGGATAGTTTCAATTGAATAATGTACAATGTTCAAACGAAACGAATACGACAACTAAAAACCAAATCGTAAGGTATACGATGAGGCAACAAAGCGGAGACTGTCGATTACGTTCGCAAGTTTTGCGCACAACTCTTGCGCTTAGTCAGTCAATGAGATATCCGACAATGAAAACGGAGAGAGAGAGAGAGAGAGAGAAAAATAACGAAACGTAGTCGAAATTAATTCAAGGGCAAATGAAAAGGGAAACATGTTTCAATAAGCTAAGGTATTACTTGCATGCAAACGTACAGTGGGCCTACGATGCAACCAATTACCCACTTTGGCCATTTGCGCCTGAACGTTTTTTGCAGTCAGCGCCTTGACAGCTCGCTCGGCCGACGCCGGATTTTCGAAATCGACAAAACCATATCCTAGAAAAGACGAACAGCCGTCAGTTATTTGCGAGCGCGCTCGACGCTCGAACGCGCGAAAGCATTACCTCTACATTTATTAGTATTCTTGTCTAAAATGGCTTTGGTTGAAATAATGGTACCGTACCTGAAACAGAAACATTTGAGTAATCGTGTTCGCGGCGCGCGCGCGGCCGGTAGCGCGGCCGGCAGCGCGAGTGTGTTAACAAGGATAAACATGTTGACAAGGGCGCGCCTTTGTTGCCAATTCAGCATGCAATATTTAAAAAATACAAGCGTCATTCCATCAACACGAGCATGACCAACCGCGACACTGTTTATCGCCGCAGACGACGGCTATCTCCTCGAAAATGGCGGCGGCAAACAAAACGCCCCTTGCGCGGCAACGCATTCTCGGCTAATGCCGCGTAATTCGGTTGGCTTACTGAGAACACATGTTAACGAGGTCCTTGTCGGTGGTATTGGGTGTGAGGCCACGTATGTAGAGATTGGTCTTGGACAGCTGCTCGGAGGAGGCGGCGTTCCCGTTGCCCTGCGGCACGTTGTTGCTCAACGACGTCGACACCGTGCCGCTCTGGCTGCCCGTGTGGCTGCTGGAACTGCTCGTGTTACTAGGAGAGGCAGCCGTCGGCACCCTCTGATTCCCGTACTGCAGGTCAACATCAAAATACCAATCAAGATACTCCACCATTTCCGGACAGTATAAGTTTGGAATACGGGTTGGTGCGATGCGCGTGACGTCGCGAAAATACGTTCGACACGAGTGACACGTCCGGCGGGGGCGCTGTGCCGTGCGGTCGTGCGACTGTCAGGAGGTGACTTACCGAATTTGAGGTGGACGTGTAATTGTTCCCGGCACTGTTCGCCGTATACGGTGGATAGCGATAGTAGTTCGAGGTGTGGTTAGCCCACTGGCCGCGGAAATTCTGATGTTGCGTCGCCATTGGAGGCTTGACGCCGCCCGGAAACGGCGTTCTGCTGCCTCCGTTACTAGTCTGCGAACAAGAATGCGCGCGATTAATCAAGTGCGCCGCGGGTCGTCATGGTCGCGACCATCGGCGGCCAACAATCGCCATCAATATTTCGAAGATAATTGGCGATTGCGTAAATCGATGACACGCGCCAACCGGAGCACGATAAGATATGATTTTGACTCATTCGGCGCTAATGGAGAGAGAGGTGATCGAGTCATCGCGTCGGCAAGGATTCGCACAACGCACAATGCGCAATATTCGGTGCTCTCGATTTAGTCTGTCTTCCTCGCTATCGATCACGCCGACCGGACGAAGGTGAGATTTGGAGTAGGGCCAATTGGCATCGGCACGCAAGATCCGCGCGAGCGCCGGTTCGGGGCTCGAACACGTTGCTTTCGTACGCGCGCCCTTGAAACGAAAACGTTTGCGCGAGAAACTTCGATCCAGATTGCACGCGCCGAATCGCGCAGAATCCGGTGAATCACGGCGCGCCGCGTGTTCCTTTTGCCCCTCCACCAGAAGTGAATGTCGCCCAAACGAATCTCGCATTCCATCGAGAAATCGCGCGCGAGCGAGGACGATGCTAAGCGCTCATTAGTCGCCGACAAAACGATGCGCGAAATAGCGACGCCGGCTTGCGCGCGCTCGTCCTGTTTAGTACGCCGAGGCGCCTACATTGCAGTCATTGAACTTTTCAAGGTCGGGCGCGAGCAACAAGCAGGACCGGCGCGCGGCATGCGTACGGCCATTCTGTCCGAACGCGCGCCGCATGCCATCCCGTCGCCGCGCGCGTCGAGCGCTCATCTGATTTCGAGCGCGCCGCCGCGCGGGGATTGCTTTCCACATCCCTCGGTCGGGGTCGGGCGTGGATCAAATAAATTCGCCGGCGGACGCGCTTTCACGAACGATCTCGGCGACGGAGCGTGGCAGGCATGCTATACAATCGTGCTAATTGCTCCGCGCGAGCAGCGCGCACCGCAGACGCGCGAACTGAAATGCGCCGCGCCGCGCCGAGCCCGTCGCTCTTCATTGACGACGAACGGAGCGAAGAAACGGCAGAGAGGAGGAATGCAATCCGCCGTAGTGGAAGTAGTAGCCGCAAGCGCAAGGCTACATTCTTCGTCCGGCCGCGCTCATTCAATCGGCGTTTTCGTCAGAAATCATTTTCGCGGCGGCGCACAAAATCAGGCGGCGCGAGACGTCGACGCACGCGCGCACATCAATCTCTGTCGTGAGTGACCTTCGCTGAACTTGCACACGCCGTCCGCGAGTCTGGGTTACTGCGCTACGGTTTGCGGCGTGTCGCCGTCGGTGCGTTTACGAAACGGATCGGGCGAAGGTCGCGCGCCGACGCGTTCGCGGAACACCTGAGGGCGTGATTCACATCCAGCCGGCGCCGCACAATACCGCTCGCCGGCGACATTCTGTCGCGCTATCACGCCGATGCATCTAACGCGCGGCACCGGCGTCGCATCCAGCGCAGCCCCCGTCTGCACATTTCGCGAAGTGAAACGCCAGCCAGCATGTCAAGGCGCTAGAATGTGACCCGGATGCATATTAGAAATTGCGCGCGGCTCGAGACGGGGCGAAAGCAACATCGGCGCGGAGCCGGCGTTCTTTCACCGAAACGGCGCGCAATCGCACGCGATACGCCTTTTATCGACTCACCAGACGGCGCACGTCTTCACACGCCCTCGTCTCGTTCCGCGCGCTGCGAGGGCGCGCTCAGTCGGAGCAGCAGTCGTCGGGGTGCGAGCGGCACGTCCGCGTCCGGCGCATCCGGAATGGCTCGAACGCGATTGCGGCGCGCCGAGCGTTCGAACGCGACGAGCTGCCGACGACGACTAGCGCGCGGAGACGCCGCGATTAAGGAGGCGGGCGGGCGCGTCGTCGGCCGAGGTGGCGAACCGCGGCGGAAGAAGCGCGAGCGCCGCCGCCACACCTCCCGTCTTGCGTTTCGCGCGTACGCTCGCGCGCGTGCACTCGGCACGCGGGTCGCGGGAGGTGGCGACGTCATGGACTTCCGGCTTTCGGAGGGGCGTAGACGTCTGCTCGCTTCGATTTCCGATAGCGCACGCCGGCGTGCGTCTGAGCGCGCGCGCGTGGCAAAACGAAAAACGCCCGTCTGCGTCGCGACGACCGTCGCCCCGGCGTCGTGGGCGCTTATCATCTGCGCCGCGCCGCGGCGCGCGGGGCCGGCGGAAAGCGGAGAAACGCGAATGCGAACGGCGCGCGTTCGGCCGACCGCAGGCGCCGCCGGCTGCGCGTCGCCGGGGCGCAAAAAATTCGTTTTCAGGTTGCCGGCTGCCGCCGACTGCGCGCCGTTTATAAATAACACAAAGCCTCCCCCTCGCCCGAGGGTCCGTGCGAAGAAGCATGCATGACTTACGAGGAGAGGCATTCGATCGCACGCGCTCCACACATTTCGGCTGGTCTGCGGCGCGCATTTCCGTATCGAAATAAAATTTGACGGGCGGAGGTCGACGACCGTCTGCTGGCCCCGTCGCCGCATTCGAAATCCGCGCGGCGGCCGCACGCACAATGGAGGCGGCGGCGGCGGCGGCGGCGGCGTTTTCGCGAAAGCGGCCAACTTACGGTCATCTTGTAGTTGAGTTTCCTGTTGGAGGCGTTCTCCATGCGAACTGCCATCTCGACGGTGGCCGCGCGCGAATCGTTCACGACAGCTTACTTTACGTTATCACAGACAAGTTGTCGGCGCGACGAGCGCCATGCGCGAATGGGGTGTGTCCCTCTATTCGCACGACGTCATGGACACCGGGCGCTGGCGTGGCGGGCCGGCGCACGATTCGCGGCGACTGTCACTGGCCGCCGTCGGCCGCCGGAGGCGGATTCGGCGCGACGCCGCACACGACGACACCACCGCCTTCGCGCCGCTGCCGTCGATGCGATCTCATCGGGCGCGCGCCGCCCTCGGCGCGTACGCGGTGCACTTGCTCGCGCCCCGAACGCGACGCAGAACCGCACGAAATCGCCACTCCCCACGCGCTTGCACACGCTCTCTACGCGGCGGACACCATCTTGCCGCCGTGCGCTCGTAGCGGCTGCTCGGGTGGCTGGCTGGCTGGCGCGCTGCGTCTCTGCGACGCCGGACGAGTCTCGCAACACGCACACGACGCGGCGCGCTCTGACGGCGCGATTCGCTCGTGCAGTCGGCGAGAGCGCAGAGGGCGAGTTCGCCAAACGGCCGCGAGCGGCGCGCGCGCGCGCCAGATCGGTTTGGCACAGTCGCGCCGCCCGCCGGCCGCGACCGAGCGCGACCGCGTTCCCACATTCACGCGCCAAGCGCCAACCATCGCGTCTTCGCCAAATGCGCCCATATCTTACAATTAGCACAAGACCTCACTTGCCGATGCTTACATGCAGCGTCGTCGCATTTTGCCGCAAGGCAGCGCTTTTCTATCGATGTAACCACTGTATCGACAAATTCACAACCAAACGCGCAATCGTCGCTCTGCAAAGTTCTGCGAGGCGCGATTATTTGTTTTTTTTTTTCTGTCTCCTGCGCCCCTTGCTCCAGTGGAAAGGAGACGCGTCGTCGCGAGCGTCAAACGATTCATCTCTTTGCCGGCTATCGATTTTCGTCGGGGTTTTGGAGCGTTTTGCGTGACGGCGGCAGAGGCAAAAGCGTTGGGCGAGAGAGCATGCGTGCCACCGCCGTTCTCGCCGCCACCGCCGCCGCCGCCGCCGATAATAAAACGTTACAACCATTACGAGCAACTAAACGAGACAGAAAGCGACGAAGAGAAACAACCCTCCCTCCACACACAAAAATAGCACCACAATAACGCAGTCCACCACTACAAGAACTAAGGCCTATGCCTTGCGATAACGCAAATATTACGGGGCGACTGACTGCCTTTTATTGCAAACGAAAGGTGCGCGCCGGAGTGCAGATCGTCAAAAATGCGTGCAGTCGCAGACAGCCCGCTTTGCCAAAGGGGTGGCACGAGGCGCTACGCGACTGCCATCGGCTATAAATAGCATGGAAACAAGATAAAAACATGTGCGCACATGTGGCCCGACGCGTTAATGCGCTCTGTCTGTGCCCACGACCGCGATCGGCAGACGCGCGCTAAAACTGAAACGTGGCGGTCGCCGCTTTCGGGGGTACGCGTCGACGACGGAAGCGGCGCAAACCGGAAAATACCAAAATGCAATGCGTCCGACGCCCCTCCACGCGGCCGTCCGTCCGCAACGTTCGACCGATGACGCGCGATTTTAATAAGCAAATTAGATAATTCGTCGAAACTGGCCGAGCGCCGTCGCGTATCGGCCGAAAAGTGTGCGCTGCGCGATAACACCCCGAACAAAGTACCAATTCAGAATCCACAACAGCGCGCCGCGTCCGCTTCCATCACGCACTTATCTAGCGCGCTGATAACATCCCTCGCTTCGGTCGACACATTTCTTGGAAGCGCTCGCTGCGTCGTATCGACGAATGACGAATTTCAAAACTGCATGCATGCATGGACGTACGAATTTCCCACGTCGCACAAATGAGCAAACAAACAAACCGCTTGCGGTCACACCAGCGCGCATGCATGACATTCGTTGGCGCTTCGGTGCCGATGAATGAGTGACGGCCGCCTTCTTATCATCGATCTCGGCGGCGCGGCGCGGCGTTCGCAATCGATAATCGCGCCGCGCGAGAGAAACGTCTTTTGCGCGCGCGCGATGCTGGGGTGCGCGCGTTCGGCGGGAGATAATGGAAATGAATCATTTTCGGCGAGGAAGTTGGCGCGGACGGACATAACTAATGGCCGCAATTAGTTGCGCCCGGTATTGATTTGCAATCGGCGGCGAGCGCAACAGGAAAATCGTTCGGGGCGCAGACCGACGTGTCGAGATGACATTCGTCGACGCGGGCAGAACGCGTCGCCGCCGCCGCAGCCTCGCGAAAAATCGAAAGAGTCGGAATGCTTCCTTTCGCGGCGCGCTCCACGCACGCGTCGCGCGCATACGGATTTGAAGAGTGAAAGAGGACGACGAAATAAGGCTACGACGTGACCTAGCATATCCCATTGAGCTTTCTCCGACGCTCGCAGACGGTGGCACTCTGCGGTACACACGCACGCACGGCGCGCGCGGTTGTAAACGAAACGGCGCAATGAGGTCGATGACCAGACGATCACCTCGCACATGACACAGAAAGAGACGGGCGCGCGCGCGCCCCGCCGCCGCCGC
>JAODGE020024718.1:0-16192 GCA_027574965.2 Ecitophya simulans
ATTGTGGCGCATTACCGCATTTATCGTCTTGTTACTCACATCAAAACACTTTAATTTAAACTGTTAAAAATATTTGAACTCCATCAATTGCGTGCGTTATTATCCAAGAGCGCTTCTAACCCAACTTGATTATAGCTTAGCAGCTGACAATACACATCAAAAAACATGCCAGCACCGAAACGTTTCTGAGAATGTCACGGAACGTGCTATATGAAATCAACTCGCATAGGAATAAAACCAGAAACCCCCAATTCGGTAACAAAACAAATGGACAAAAATCCAATGCCACACCTAATCGAACGAAATAAAACGAAGCGGGGAAGCAGCTCGGAACGATTTAAACGTTTAATCAACATGTTCAAAAGTTTTCGCTTATAGTTCTAGACAAAATCCATGATGTCGGTATCGAATGACTGTAATTTTATTCGACGCAAGCGAGACGAGATAATTCGTTCAAACTTGCAGCCACAACCGGTAAATTGCTCGTTCCGCGATTAATTTTCTAAAATTTTATAAAACCTATCGATTTTATATTCCGAAGCACGGAACCAATTTAATGCTGTTCTCCTTTTGCCGTCGATTTGATTGTCACGCTGTTATTGCGCTTTTGGGACCTACAAATTGTGGGCCGAGGGAGCGCGGCGGCGAGATAAAGAGATTGCGCAAATTTTCGAAGGCGCAGGACGGCTCTGGTAAGGCGTCTCGCCACCTTGGCCGTTAAGAGATTCTTGCCGAAACCAGATTTATAAAACTTATATCATAAAACTTTTAATAGACTAATATTGAAAAATATCACGCCGACGGGGCAAAGCTTTGCACAACCGGAGCGCTCGAGACTGCGGCGATTCTCGCACATTCGACGCGGTCGTTCAAAAAATTGTTTATGCTTCAATCGCCTTCCTGTCATACACGATGCTCCAAACATGCATAACTTATATAAATACGGGTCGAATAAAAGTTGAGAGTGTTTCCTACGCAATTTTGCGTACGGTTCCTTAGAAATGTGCGCTGAAAATGCTGATCGATTTTTGTGCAATTTCACGCGAGCAATTTATAAAACCTTACGTTCATTTGGCCAACTATAAAAATGACTTTTTTCTTCGCAACGTCAATTTATGATAAACTGCCCTACCCCGTCAGTCCGCGCACAAATTTACTCCTCAGTCACCGCCTCGTATTTAATTCGGCATCGTTGGCGCATTTTGCACATTTCGTAAAATAGATTATTCGCCTGCCATACGATTGATTATGACGAAGCATGTAGGTTGATGCGTTCGAAGAAAAATTGGCAAAAACTACGTGCGATAGCTTTGTGATCGTGCCGCGAATTCCTTAAATGCTCCTTCGGAAGCTAACAACACCTTTCACGATTTTTTTGCCGTAGGATGTGGTTCGCATTTCAACCAGCGGCCAAGCACATAAATACCTCCGCGTCGGCAGAACATCATCGCGCGCAAAAAAGCATGCCGAAACGGGGAGAAATAAAACTACGCGAATAATGCGCGCACTTTGCGCCGGCGCCTGATAATCCGACGTCGTCGCTTTGATCCCGAAGTTGAATTTTTCGGATATCGAATATCTCGTTTCGCATCTTCGGCATCCGGTCGAATTTGGAGCAGACAAGACACGTGACGCTCTGACGGAATACACTACGTTATGAATTAAATAAGCAGGAACAAACGCCCGCCGCAATTCCACAACGGGCCCGAAGTAGAAATAGGTATGAAAATGAGCGTTGCAGTGACCGCCAGACGGACACCGACACTTTGTGTGCGGCGCTCACCTTTGCCTTTTCCCTCCGCGATAGTTTACAACCGGGTGCAACGTGAGGGCGGCGCGTCGTGAAGTCGAGGAACGCCAGTCTCAATTTCCGTGCTTGTCCATTCTGGAAACAAAGAGATAAATAATTCACGTGCGCAAACGGCGAACTCGCATGTGCGGTCGGCGGACGGTCAAAGATTAGAAAACGAGCCAAAGCCCCGAATAGCGCAGAAACGATGCTCCGAAATGCATCCGGGCATGGCGATTACAGACGCGAACGCGGAAATTCATAAATTGCCAAATGATAATTTCGCCGGCGGCGTAACCGGGCGTCAAAATGGCGTGTCGCGGAAACGCAAACAAAACCGTATTAACTTTCTTCGCCCGTTTTGTCCTCGGTAATAAAGTGCCACCTACGCCGCGCGCCCGCGCGCAAGACAATTTTCAGTTCGCGCGCACTTTCTCAACATCGCCGCGCGCGTGTACATCGCGCGCACACAATATTTCCCCGAGCGGAGGGCGGCGGCCTGGATGGCGCGCGAAAACATTATTACCCGGCATAAAACTGAAAATTACACCTTGACTTACTTTTCGCCCGCCGTAATACTTTCCTTACTTTAAAGAGCTTGTTACAAAGACTCGGCGGCGCGCGAACGCAAAGTAGACACAATTTTACGCCCTTCCGGTTCGCAACCGTCGCGCCGGCATAATTCGCGCCGGCGGCGCGTCGGGCGTAAATTAATCAACCCCATTAGGAGCGACAAAAATGCGTATTAATTTTATATATTTGAATAAATAATCGTTGTCCCGTGCGTTATTAATAGCGTGCACTTTGACCACAATGGCTCATAAACGAACGCCGTGGTCGAAATTGTTCGGGATGAAATTTCGTTCGCGCTGGGAAGACGCAGTTTCGCACGAGATTAACGACGCGCAATTTATTTCGCGTTCGCATGCTTCATTTCAATTTTTAATCACGCCGCCACAAAGCGCGCACTCGACGCGACGGGGTCGCGTTTTAATTGAAGCATTTGCCGGACAAATATTTGCGCTATCCGCAATGTGCCGCGTATTTTCTTGCGGAATGTGAATATCCGGAAAATCAATTTTCGACGACTGCGGCGCGGCGCAAATAAGAAGAAAACCGCTCGCAGATCGGCGAATCGATGTTGGAAACTTAAAAAAAAAACAGAAAACGTCGTAGACACGCCGCAGAAACACGTAGAGACACGACCCGCGTGGAGGCGACGGTGGCGGCGGTTTCGAAGCCCTCAGCGGAAACACTCGAAGAGCGGGCCATAAACTTCCGTTCAAGTATAGTTTCGATGTTTAGTGAAAAATGAGTATTTTTTAACGCGCGAAATAAACGATTGTTTTTGTTTTTCTTTTTGCGACGAAAATCGCCATCATCGCGCGTCCAAATCAACTAAAATAACAAAATCATATTGGTCCCGACGCGTACAAAAACATAATTTCCAATTTTTGTTGGCGATTCGGGCTCGCGAGCCGCCCGTCCCCGGGAGGATTAATCGTGTTTTCCGCGCAATCGAATTTTGATTGAAATAAAAACGGTTTATAATGCCACATCACACCAACCACGTTGACAGCGACATTATCGGGGCGCGCGATACCGCGTCGGTGTGTATCGGAACGCCACGCGCAGCGTCGCCGGCGCCTTCGCCATCGCGGAACCGAGGAGAGGAAACAAAAAACCAAACGAAATTCAATTATGGCCGGCTGCTGTTCAATAATGACGGCCGCGCGCGGTCGAGTTGTTTTCACCATTCAAAGGGGGTCACAGACATGTTTTTTCGAACTCCCCAATTCCCACCAACGACGGACTCCGTGACCTCCTAATATTTGATCAAATTAGTCCCGCTTCGTTGGCCCCCCTCAGTGTCGAGAAAAACTTGATAGGTGTGCTGCTAACAAGACGCGTAACGCATTCGTATGGAAATGCAGCGGGCGAAATGCCTCCAAGGTGCAGCGGGGGAGAGTTTAAAGTTTCGTACTGTAATTAATTTTTCCTCGTCCCCAACCGGCCGCCGCCGGCGCCGAAGCAAGCCCGCAGTCACACGAAGCCATGAATCATTCAGCGCACCCCTAAATTTCAATTCTCATCCGAATATCATCTCTCCGGCGCGGCGTGGCGAACGAGTTAATTGCTCGGGGGCTTTTTGAAGTTTTGACTTTTAATTCGACGAGACTTGTTTGTACGCTTTGCGCGGGTCTAATTCCGTGTCGGAGTCCGGTGGCACCTTCGCGATGTTCTCCGACACGACCGCCCCTGGGAATAAAATAATAAACGCGGTACAGAATGTAAATGAAAACCGAACGCGGCAGCAAGACAACTGTAGGTACTCGAAACACATGACGAGGGGAGACGGGAAAAAAAGAGCTTAAACAAAATAATCTCGGATTATGCGGAGAATATATAGACGCCGTCCGGGCGCACCTATGCGCGACGCGCCACCGGAAAACGCGCGTTTTATTATTTCCTTCTAGTTCGACCCGATGCGCCCTCGTGTTCACATCGCGCCGGCACAATAAAATACGTATGCGCTCACCGCCAGTGTGTCATCGGGAAAATTTATTGACCGCAATTACTCCCCCACTCGTACGCAGCAACCCGCGCACGTTCGCAATAAAAATAAACGCTTTTATTTATAATACGCCGCACCATCTCTGTCTCTCTACGCAACGTTTTTTTGGATTTCGTATTTCGGCTCTCCTTTCTTCCCGCCCAAACCGCGTCCCGCTGTCGCTTAATATTTCTGCCACATCCGCGAGACGCTAATACGTATTTCTTTGCCGCGCACATATTTCTCTTCATATACTTCAACTTTAACCGCCGCTCTAACCGAGAAATGTAACACGCCGGCGGCGCTAATGTTTTTCTCGCGTTTTCATTTTCCGGTCGTGTTCTTCCCGGCCTTCTCATTGCTTGGTTTCGGACACAACATTGCTCGTTGACGAAAACAAAAAACACACTTGGAATATCCCCACGCACATTCGCACCGAAAAGCAAACAATATCAGAAGCAATTATCGATGCGGGTTGTTAAGCTAGAAGACTCCAAGAGATCCTCATATGCCGTTGTTAAGCCCAACAATAACATATTTCACTATGTACAGGCGAAAAATAGTACCTTGGCCTAATCACCGTGGAGCATGTTAATTCCGGAGATGTTTAAGACAAAAAGCACCGACGTAACGAGTGCGCGATTGGGCGGGGCGCGCAAAGCTTGAAATCAGAGAATCGCAGAGCTCGAAAGCAACAAAAGCCTTTGGAGGCGCGCAGCGCCAGAAGCAAGATGCGGGTTATTTGTTTCGAAAACATCTCGCGCAACGATAATTAGAGAGGCTCGCAGCGCGAACGCGCCGTGGAAATCCTGTTGGGTTTAAGCGGCGAAGCAACTTCAAAAATACACAAGCAATAAAGAACGAACGAGGAAAAAATAAGTGCGGCGTCAACTCCTCGACGCCGGCACAAGTCTTAACGAGCGAGTTATCTCGCCGAAACAGTAGCGCGAGCTGAAAACAGAAGAAGAGCGCAGAGTGTTGCCGTGCATTATCTATTAGGCCAATATTTCGTCGGCGGCCGCCGAGGGCCGCTCTTGAAAATCACTCGCTGATTGGGATTATTAGTGCTCGCGAGTGCAGTTATGATGCCTGGCCTGTGAACTTCAATTTGGAAGTGGCGCGCATTTCGAAAGGCGTTAACTTGTTTTTGCGTCCTCTTAACAAAACATATTGTGCGACCGCGTTGAAAAAATAACCGAAGCAATTGGGAGATCAGCACAATAAGCACTCAACTTGAATGTGAGGATTAACGCACGGCGTTCGGCACGTATTACGTGGATGCCGGTTGGAATTAGCTCCGGAATTAGACGACAAGACATTATAAAGCCGGACGAAGCGGACGAGCGGAGAGCGAAAGGAAGGCGGAAGGGGCGCGGAAAAAAACAGGCACTGAAATCCCACTGGAAAGTTAATTAAAAAAATCTATTCGGAACGACGTTCCCGGAGGTGGATCGCGAATCGACTCTATACGTAAAAGTCCACCGGACGCGTGTTCCCGGAGCTGGGCGAGTAAACGTGAAAATGAAAATTAGCACGCCAGTAGCACTAAAAAGTAATGCCGTGCGATGAAGAAGCGGCGAGAAGAAGAAACCTTCTCGACTTCCACCACGTCCGGCACGTCCGGGCGTCGCGACGCCGAAGCTGTTCGAGCGCGCTCGCAGCCATCGGCGATAACGTCGGCGTCGGTAAGTGTTTTCGGGGCGGCCGAGCGGCGAGCGAGTTTTATTTCCATTCGAAACGTCGTCGGGGGTGCGCGCGCGTATGGAAACGACGCGAAATGGAAAAAAACAACGAGAGCGGGGGCGGCGCCCCGCGCGGGCCGAGCGATTTTCGCTTGGGTCAGTAATTTTATTATAATCGAGTTGCTCGTCTGCGCCTTGCGCATGCGCCGGGCGGCGCGTCGAAACGGGCCGACATAAAAATCGCCGAAACGGCGGCGAGCGCGCGAACATTTAAGACACGGCGCGCTCCGGACGCGCCGCCGCCGAGGCGAGATGCGTGCGACGCGTCGTCGTCGCCGAGGTAAACGAACGCTCAGATATAATGGTTGCAACAGGATGCCGGATGAATTTAGAAGATTCGGTTTCGAGCGGCGCTATCTCTCTATTGGAGTTCTATTTCTATTTCTGCCGCCATTGCGACTTCAATTCGAGGGCGCCGGCGGCGCGTTCGACCGTCTGCACGATATTTACATGCGTTCGCTCGAACCGCCGCCGCCGGCGATTTTCGTCCGCGACGAGCGTCTTCCGTCCCAGAGGTATTTCCGACGTTTCGCAGGGCGTCCCTGTATAATTGCGAATATTTATGACGCCGTCCCCGAAGTGCGCATGGCAAGGGTTAGCGGTAATGCGAAACTTTACGAGCACGGCCGCCACAGAGAATTAAAACAGAAACCGAAACGCGCAGACAAACATGTTTCTCGCTCGTAAAGCAGCGTCTATAAACAGAAAATTTCGAAGTCGAACTTCGTCCCGCCGCACTTATCGTCATAATTACGAAAATGACGCGAGGGGCGACAAGATCGACGTTCGTCTCCGCGGGCCGGAAACGGGTCTGCATCAATTTGTTCGAATAAATGTAAAAGTCTAAAAGGATGAACCGATGTAAAGCGCTTCCACGTTCCGGAGGGCCGAGAGGCCGAGGCTCGCGCCTGGGGATGACCGCGACAAGCGCGCGTCCCGACGCACGAAAAAAAAAAAAGATTACAATAAAGTCTCCGCCGAGAGGGTTCCTAAGCCTTAAAAAGCCGCGACCCGGTCCGCACAACACGCACGACGACAAAAAGTTAAAACAGGACAAAACGGAGAGCAACCGTCTGTCTCTGTCGGTCTTCCGACACGGCGTGTCACGTTTCAAGACCGGAAGCGCGGATTCTCTACGAGATTAATTCCGAATTGAACGCATTATGCAAGCGAAATATGTCGGATGTTTTAATAAATTTCGCCGCGCGCAGCGCGAATTCGGCATATTGAACATTTCCAATGCGCGCAACATTAAAGCGAGCATCGATCCAGTGCTTTTAACGTCAGTATTATACATTTATTCGGATAATGTATTGCTAATGACTGCAGAGTTTACGGATAATTGCGAATTAATGCATTAGCAAATCGTCCTCCCCCCGCACCCTATTCGCGCAAGACCGCCGTCATTTTGTTCCTTTAACTAGATTAGCGATCGGTCCCGAAATTTCCCTGATATAATATATCACGACCGGCATTATCGCCACACTTTCTATACGCGTCGCGCGCGGACCGGCAACGCGGATAAATTAATCACAGAAATAAACGTTCGGCCAAACCGAAATCGGTCGCAGTCGCTACCGCGAGGCGGTTATTAGCAATACAAACTTCTCTAACAAGCCGGTCGGGCGATGCGGCGTCGCGTGTTTTTGTGCGTTGCCGCACACGGGCGGCGGGCGGGCGGGAGGGGTGTAGGGGTCGTTTATTGGCCAACGGATCCCGCACCCGGCAAAACTAAATATTATTCAGGTGCCGCTGATAAAGTTCGCGCGGTTTCCGATTCCGCCGCGAGTCGCACGGGATGCCACACCGCGTCGCGCGGCGACCGAAAATGTTCGAGCAAGTTATATCTCGAATAATATCACAATTATCCGACGCACGGTAAAAGTTTTCCTATTACTTCCACCCACGGGGCGCGCCCAATTTATTTCGTGCTTTTGCTGCCGACGCAAAAGCGCGTGTTGCGCGCGGCGAACGTCCGAATTAAATAATCGCGACGCGACGCGCGCAGACGGTAACCGGTGGCTATGAATAATCGACCGGAATCGGTTTAATATTCCATTAGATCCCGAATCAACAGAGTGAGCAGGGTTGGCGTAGGAAGCGCCGCGCCGCCGGAGGCGGAAAGAAATCCGCATAACTGACGCGGACCTGCCAAACCCTTTGCGAGTGCAGTAGATTTGATCGCGTCGCATTATATATTGATGCGTTCGCGACCGCCTCCGACGCGGCGAGACAACCACCGAATGCGCAAACGAAACGCGCAACCCTTCGCTAATTCCGTTATCGTGCGTGAGCGACGCAAGTAATGATAAATTGTCTTATTTCCGACGCTCGCAACAAACGAGACACGTGCGAGTTTGGTTTGTAGGTGGCCGCAAAGCCGTGATCTAGTTTTAGATGCCCAAAAGACACCGCGCCGGCAAAATTCGAAGAGTATCAGAATTCGAGTGCGTCCCCAAATCGGATCGCGGCGCCGTCGGCGGTTTGCGCGACGCAGACATTCGCGGTGCCGATTCGCGACACCATGTGGAGAGAGCGAGGTCGTTAAACATTCACAGCCATCGCTGTTAACGCCGTCGTCAGCACGGTCTAGTTCTTCTCGGGGACGAGGGCGGCGGCGCGACCGCCTTCGCATTCAAACAAAGTTATTATGTATATGTATGCAGGTCCGGCTTCTAGGTGCGAACGGAAACCGAGTTAATAACCTGCCGCTCCGATTCCCCGCCGAAACCATAAATTCGACGCGGATGCCTTCGGCCGGATTTCCATCGGGCATATTTCACACTCCCACACACTTGACCTTATCCTTCGGAGACGTGCAAATTACTAGCCTCGATCTCGCCGACGCGCACTAGAAACAATCAATTCGTTTGGATCGATGATGTAATGCTTCGTCTATCTCCAGGTATAAATCTCCAACATAATAACACCGAACGCCCCATCCCCATCTTCGAACGACACGTCAAAACATATTTCCGTTCGCGCAAACGCCTTCCGCATCTCTCCGATGCGATTGTTTCATCTCGACGCATCAATCGTTTGCTCGCTAATATATTGTCATCGCACGTCCGGTGCATTTTCGTCGCACGTCATACCGAAGCGATGGGAAAAATTACAGTCGTCGCCTTCGGGCGGCGGCGGCGGCGGACGCCCGGGAGCGGCGCACGCAAATGAACTCGATGAAAATAAAACGCGTCGCGCCGCGCGACGCCAAATCGAAGCAATTTATTACATGCGCGAGGATGGCTAATGCGGACATGTTTGACGCACGCCGAGAACGGCAAAGGTAAAAATATAAAAAAAAAACGAGCGCGCGCCCGCCCAACGAAAATCGAACACACAAAACGCTGAAAGCGAAAGAGAAATAACGATTGGTAAATTTTGCGCCCCGGTCGCGCTCGCGGAGCGACATCGCGTTTGATGGATGTTTTTATTACCTGCGAGGCAAAGAGTCAAATTACGCCCGGCGATAACGAAGCGTCGAAACATTTCGCGTTCGACTGCCAATGCAGATAGTGGGCGGTAAACGCTATACCACCCCTTTCAGACCCTAATTCCCAAAACATTTAAGAAGAGGACGACGAACGCGAAATATTCCGAAAAAAGTGAGGGAAAAAACCTTTCTCGCTTCATTAAACTTCATTAGTGTTTGTTGCCGAGCAGAACAAGCATCGAACGAACAATCCTCGACGCTCCGCCGATCAGAAACGTCATTTTCTGATTTCCCGCGCGGGAAAATTTTACGACGTCGAATTAAGTACAGCTTAATGCATCGGCTCCGTGGCAATCTCTTCGATTTCCTCGAACACAACGGCGCACGCAATTAATATTTTATTTATTTCGTCACGGCGGAATTCGCCCGCACAACTGCGAGTCATGCGAATATCACATTAGTCGAACTATCGGTTCTTTGGCCGGCGGCGCGCGCGCATTTATTAACGTCGAGTGGCGGCGAGGGTGGTAATAACAATCTTCTATTCTCCCGCGCACTCGATCATGCGCTTTAAGAGAAGCGAACGGCGAGCCCGAAGAAAATGTCACATAAAAACGAACGACCAAGGAGTAAAATGCAAAATAACGAAAACTGCGCGCGCGCCGAAGTAAACATCGAGGGATAAAGAGCGAATTGCGTTGCGCCGTTGCGCAACTGATCATGATCTTATGATGGAAACACACGAACAATCCAATACGCCGACGTAATGAGTTAACACACGATCCGGGAGGCGTACAAAGGCAATCGCGATGACATTTAATACGTAACGTGATTAGAGACCGCCTGCGTCCGTTTGTGTGCATTGGCGCGCCGCATGGCGCAAACCACCCGCAGAATAAAGATGCGCTTGTCGCTACAATATCTCCAATGGGACATTGAGAGCTTGGTGGGCGTAAAAGGCCGCGTGCGCGAGCAAAGTGCCAACAGCGGAAAAACCGAAGCGAGAATGATTTGAAATGCTCTCCGATCGCTAATCCGAAAACGAGCAGCCAATTTCGACGGTCGCACGCACGTCGACAAACAGCAAGACGACGCTTCGAACACCCGAACCGCGCAACAGCCCCCGACATCTCGTTAGCGGGTCTGCGCACACTTCGCCCGGTCGTTAGTTGTTTCGGCGAGTGTTGATGTTAGTAGCGAGTGAAATCGAAGCGCGACTTCTTTCCCGATCGTCACGCGGTGGCGGCGCCGGGCGGCATGCAAAAGGCGCGTGTGTGGAGGGCGTTCGCGTTCCCAGGTTCGGCCCTTCGCACCTTGAGGCCGTAACTAATCGAATATGTACAACCTCGCCGCGCGCAACGAACGCAAATAGGCCAAATGTGTTTATCGAGGCGGCGGCGGCGGGTTAAATTCCTGATAATGCCGCCCAGACTCTTAGAATTTCAATTTGGCGCTGCGCCGCCCTCGAGTGTTTGAAGAACTATTAATTATGTTTTAATTCCGACGGTTTTAATTAAACGACGAATTACGAGCGTCGCAAGATTGATGCGCGCCGACGGCGATTAAGATTCATCATCGGGGGGCTGAGCCCTTTAAAAAGAAGAAAAAAAAAACAGCCGCGGAACACGCAATCCGACCGATATTACGCCCTCGCCCTGTAGCCGGAGAGTAAATGTAGTAGTTGTAAAGTTTGCAGCCTCAGACGGCGCTCGTATGATCGCGTTCGACGCGAGCAATTACGATTTTGCCTTCGAGCTTTTCATGCATCCGACGCGATGAATTTTCAGACGGCTCAAATTGCAACTACAAACAAGCACGTCTGCGCGTGCGGCGCAAAAAGCGACAAATTAAATCGCAATTTGACTTTGAGAATTACGAACGAAGAGGATTAAAACATTGGCGATCCGCAACTACGAAGCATCAGCACGACTCTTGTTCATTGCGTAAGTTTACGTCGGCGCCGAGACGTCGGCCAGCCATTAGTTGATAATTAATGCCGTTTCGTAAGCTTCGCGTACGAATCCGCACGTAGGACGACACGTTCGAGTGATGCGAATCGCGCGCCCAAGTTAACGCCAATAGCCGAGATGGATAAACGATGTGAAAACATATTCCCGAACGCTACGCGCCGAAATGTTTGATTTACATTCCGCGCGTGGGACGCAAAACCGCGCCGCGCCGCAAAAAGTGAAAACGTTCGAATTTCCTTATTCGGAGACAAAATAGAAAGCCTCTCAAGGAGAACCAATCAAATCAGATGTGGCACAAAGCAAACATTAGGCAATATTCACCGACGCACTGACCACATAAAAATCTTCGAAAAAGGAAACGTTGCAAGTGAACGTTTCATTAATTTTGCGACCAAGGAGAATCATCTAGAGCGAAAAACTCTTTGCCGCCGACTGTAATGTTATATTTGAGCTTTTACGCCCTGCGTTGAAATTTCATATCAATCTTTTTCGCTCCTGCATTCTTGCATTTTCCTTAAAGCCGCAGCCGACACTCGTTCGCGTTTTCCCTTCGAAATCTTTAATCAAAATTGTTGCTTTTATCGTTTTAATTTTTTATTAGCGTTCGAGCGCGCGGACGAAAGTGGAACAAACTTCGATGCTGCCGGAGATAGGCGAGACATTGAAATATTTCGACGTTATTCCGTTCTCTCGATGATGGATCATTGCGATATTAATTTTCCTCTATGCAAACGCCTCGGAAAGTTTCGGATTATATTTTAACCGCATTTTCGAAATCTTGAGGCGCCGCCGTTTTGCGTCATGTGTGCACGCGTTCGTTGTTAGGCTTTAGGTTTGTGATTCTGCATTTTATCACGACGGTGATAAGTTTAATTTTATTCGTCCTCAGCGTTATTATAATAACGGCCGGCGAGCACGAGATTTAGTGGGCCGAAACTGATTTTATCGGCGCCTCGTACACCGAATGCGCGGCAAGTGTGCCTGGTACATGACGCGAAGCGTTGTTGAGCGAAAAATAAAGGACGACACGTGGTGGTGGTGGTGGTGACGAGGGAGGAAAAACGCAGGCCGCGCGGCGAGCGAACCTTCGCGGCGCTTTTTCAATCGCGCAACGCAGCGCCGCACGTAAATATTTTTCTTATTTTCCTATCACTGCCGGAGTAGGCAATGGGCAAGGATCGAAGGACCTGCTAACTCGACGAAAAACACACGCGCGCCGAACAAGCGAGGGCTATTATTAAATAAACCGCATGCGAGAAGAAAATGCAAACACAATAATAAAACGCAAATTGCCCCGTTTTTATTGTTTTCGCTTGAAATATGGCGAAAAAGTTTAAGAAACCCTCTCTCTAATTGTTACGCGTTTTCCCAGCGAGCGGAAACATCAAGGATTCGTTTCGAAATTGCCCGTTTTATTCGCCAAACGCGGAAAGTGGTTATTATCCTGGTTGTAAAAAGGCCGTCGCGAGACTTAAAATAATTTTAATGCAAACAATTGAAATCACTTACGGGTTCTTAGGGAAATTTGATTGAAATAATCCACGAAATATTAAAAGTCTGGCGTTGCACTCGTCCGCCTCGATTTATGTGACTTGCGCTCAACTTATTATCCTTCGAGCACTTGTTCGAGCATGAGAAGCACGAAAATCACAAACGCAAGTTTGAGAGTTTAAACAACGCGCACAGATTTAATTTCGCCCTGCACAGTCCCGGCGTAAATCGGGCGAATATCGAACGCGAAGTCGCTGCTTATTAGGATTTTGTTTCTACGCGAAAATCGATGAAATAATCCTGGCACTTTTCTTTCGCGCGCGCCGCGCGGTCGAACCAAACGGCACGGGGTTTAATGTTTCCAAACACTTAATCGACGAAATTAATTTGTTCCACACGAGAGAGCGTTAATCCTCGCCGTTGCACTTCTGTCGGATTCGAATTTTCGGCAACCAGATGTTTGGTATTTTCATAATAATCCTGCAGGATTTGAATCCGGCGCGCAAGTATCACTCGGATTTAATCGATGTACAATTCCGAATTTGCATTTGTTGACATTTCCGCGTTCGCAGTTCGTTCGCACTCACAGTCGGGCACACGCGTCGCGGGCGACGAAAAAACGTTTATCTTGGCCGGCTGGCATTGTTTCGCACACGGCGTCGAGGGGCGCGATGCAGGCGCGCGGAAGAGTTGCGATAACGACGCGAAAAACGTGCGTTCGCAGCGCAGGACTAACGCGGTGCGCGCGGCGGCGGCTGAGCTCGGGCGCGCACGCGAAACGGCACGCGAAACACGCTCGCGCGACGCAGGAACCACTACTGACGGCGGGTCGGGCGGCGCGACGATGCGAGCCTATGCGCGCAGCGGCGGCGACGAGACACACACAGCCCGGGAGGAGCACCGCGCGACACGACGGCCGAGAACGCACTGAGGACGGGTTCGCGCGCCGGCGTGCGCGCCGACAGAGACGGACGACGCACGCGATCAATCACGCGGAACAGAGAGCGCGACGCGGCGGCGTCGCCGCGCGCCCGGTAATTATACGGAATCAGTCCGGCCGGCGCGCGCACGCCGAACAATGCGATGCGCGCCGCCGTCGCGCCGAGAAGCGGAGCGCGGCGCGGCTTAGCTGTTTAGCGGCGAGATGAAGATGGGAATCAGATGAGACGACGACGACGAAGAAGCGGGCCGCGCGCAACGCGATCGTTTCGCTCATGGCTTATATTCGATTGCTCGCTGGCGTTCCGCGCTGCAATCAAGTAGCTGAAAGAAGCGGCCGGCTCCGACCAGTGCTGCCGTTGTTAGGCGAGCGGATAAAGAGCGAACTAGACTCCGCACTTGACTGCACTTCCAAGTTTCCAGCATGTGGTTTTACGTCCACGAGAATATCTTCGTACGTTAGAGAATACTACCGTGTTAAATATTCCAAACAACAACGCCAATCGATAACTCTCATAAGTAACAACCCCTAATTTGCTTCACATCGTCTATATTTACACGTTATAAGTTTTAATTGTCGCCCGAATGAAACAACAACGAATGATAGCTAATGTTCGTTTTTACCAACCCCACTGTTTTGTTTTCACCCTTCCTTCGTTTCCAGCATGAATGTACCTCGGGTACTTAACGAACCAATTTGAATAATCAAAACACGGGCCTAGAATACTGTTGATATATTATTTATACCCAAGCGTACTGAATTAACCCTTCAATATATACATCAACAAAGCCAAATCAATATCTATATTTTATATCATTAAGCCAGCCCTGATAGTATAGCAAAAACTCCCAGCTCGGAAAATCTTTGACCGGCGAGGGCAAAATAGCATTATTAATTGTTTCACCTCTACTCGACGCATCTCCGGATAGTTTCAAGTAGGCACGAGTTAGGAACGAAAAACGAACGCGGGTACCGTGCTCGCATTAATTAGTCTCATTATTCAGATCATTAATTCGGATAAAAGTGGTGAGATAAGACAAAATTTACTCACAATGTTTGGCACGTGCTTCGAACGCGTGCGATGCACAATTCGACGACTCGCTTGCCGTACGTGAACAACAGAAAGCCCATTCGACTTCCAGAAGGCCGTCAGGTCAATAAAAACACTTTGGCCAGTGTCAAAACTTTTATCGGCGTTTAATTAGCTCGCGCATGATGAAGCCATACGAATGGTAATAGCAGACCCTTGCAAGTACACGGCCGAGACATCGGACGAGATTAATTTTGAGATTAAGAAGTTCGACGCCGTAATTAAAATTGAAATCGAAGCGCTAATTACGATTCGGAGACGTGCGTGCGTGATTGAAGTACGCGGTGCGCAGACCGTGGTGCGCAGCGTGTAAATGCGAAACAATTAATTCCGTCTAATATCGCATTATGCACCTGTCGGCGGAAATAAATGGAACGAGTCCGACGTCCTGCGACCTGCGGCGGCGATTCCGAGATCTGTTTGCCGTGAACGCACTGGCCGCATGTGCGGCGCCGCTCGGGTTTTAGGCGAGGCTTCCTGCGCCTTAACGAGTCGGCGAGCGCAATAACAATCCGGCAATTATGTGCGTTCGATGAACGCGCGAACCGCCAATGATTTATAGCGGCGAGGCGACGCCAGGACGTCGCGTCGTAGCCTAGATTTCGATTCGTCATTAGCGAAAGACTGCGAAGCTTTCAAACCGTGCCGTATTTGGCGACGTTTGCGCAACTCGCGTGTGGCAATTGTGTAACGCACACTTTGTTTTATTTGCCTCTTGGTAAAAACCAGTTAGATTCTAGGAAATTCACTGAACCTGTGTTAAGTTGGCAATGCAGCTGGCAATGAGTAGTTTTGTTGTGTGATAATTCTTTTAAGCATTGACATCAAATTATATTAATTATCACCATAATTGCTAAAATATGAATTGTTTGCATACAAAGTTATGTACAATTTTATCCGAAGTAAAAATGTTGCCACGAACTTTACATTTTCTTACAGACGTACCCCATTAATATTAAATTTTTGAATAAACATGATTTTTTCGGTTTAAAATTGAGCACTATAGCGATGAATTATTTGTATAATGTCGTACAAGAACCTTGTATAGTATATAGTATAGTATAGTGTAGTTTTTCAATACCAGAACGACTTATTGGTAACTATATTGCTAACTTAACACCGGTGTTCGCTAGTTCAACTTATTTTATATTTCCATCATACCCACAAACTTGGTCAGTTGCAA
>JAODGE020024736.1:0-16161 GCA_027574965.2 Ecitophya simulans
AACACCAAACTCATGTCAGTCACTTGTAAAAGTTTCAAGGAAAACGCCTTTGGTGACGTTCAAATAATGCAAAAGTTGAAATATTCAATACAAACATGATATTAAACGTAAACGTTTGTGAAGTCTTCAACTAAAACATCCTCTAAAAATATGGTTTGATACCTTAGTACTCTTTGGCGGTGAATAAAACTCTAGCATATACCCGCCAACAGCTTTCACGAGCGCCAAGCGACATTTCTCCCACTTCGCCGGCCCGCCGGGTTGATCCAAACTCTCCGGAGTCGAATAATTCACGATCCCCTCTTTCCTACACTCCACGACAATCTTCGCGAGTTTCGTGCGACTGCTCGACGTCGTCGACGATATCGCCGCAGCCAATTCCACTTCATCTGAGTGCTGCTTGTGAAAGAGTTCTTTACCCTTTCTCAACATTTTAAAACTTAATCTGCAACACCCAAATGCTTTATTATAATGCACCTTAATACAATAAAAATTAATAGTGACCTTCTAAAAAATGGCTTATGGGGCATTTTAGGACTTCCACCCTCTTCATCACTGTTTGCTTCATTATCGCTATGCCTCCCAATGCCATTTGTGATTTTCTGTGCTTGCAACCGTCTCTGGCAGTAGTCGATTTCAAAGCGCTCAGTGAAAACATCTAGAAATTTACGTAAAAAGTCCTTGTGTGTAAGGGAAGCACGGGCATTCTCATTCAGATTCATTGAGATAAATTGTAAGCATGATTTGGAGAAATCCTGTGCAGCTGCCTGTGCATGACGTTCACAGAATTCCTGCCACATTGTGTTGCTTGCAACTGTTGGGAACTCTCCCAATGGAGACTCTAAAGGCAGACTGGATGCCATTTTTGTAAAAGCAATATGTTTCCTTGTGTGTTTCCTAAAAATAAACCTTTATTCATTCTGAACACCAAACTATTAAAATTTTGCTCTTGAACAAATGTTACATACCTGACTTTGTCTATTAAATCATCTCAGACCTAATAAGCAATAGAATATGCGGCAAACTCTTGTCCTTCGCCCGTTTTGTTTTGATTCTGTTTTTGGCTTAAGAAATGTACTTGGCGCAGTTCTTCGGTGTTTTATCGTCGATTATCATAGCGTAAGAGAACGATTGAGTCGTGATTGAGCAAAAGATTTATCCGAACAGCCTTGTCGTACAACGTGCTTATGTTTTGTTTAATAATCCGCGATAATTTGTGATATTGTTGAGTGTTTTGAGTTGAACATAGTCACAAATCGCTGTGCCCGCGGTGCAATGACGCTAAGTTGACAGAAGGTGACAGGCAGTGACAAGTGCTAAAAATGACAACAAACATTAAGATGCTCATGGGATAACTTTTAGATTGTGCGGACGAAATTGTCTACGCGAAAGAAAGAGAGCAATATAGACAGCAATACTTGGTTATGGTGTATAAAAAATTGCATTACTACAAAGTTGTATTAATAAATCACAAAAAATTAATTCTGTGAGTAACAAATTAAATATACTAAAAAAACTAGTTTTAATAATTTCAACAAAAGTGTATTTATTGTTAATAAAGTAAATAATTAGAAGGCAAGTAATATGAATTACTTATATATACAAGCCAAACGTTTAACAAGACCAAAAAATATTTTTCGGTAAAAATAAAGCTATAAACAAAAAATAAACATTATTTAAAAATTTTCAAACAATTGTATATAATATAATAAGAAAATAAAAAGTAATAAGTTTGGTGTATAATAAGATGCCTAGTTATTTCTCATTATGGCCTCTTGTAAGCACACACACACACACACATACGTTTGATTTTCTACAACTCTCAGTACCTATCAAAGCAACGAAGTAGATATTTTAGAAACGCATTTTATTACCTTAATATACGATTATGATAATAATGGTACGTACATTATATTATCAACTGTTTATCGTTCGTGCCGTAATTATCAATTTAATCGTTTTCAGCCAAACAGCAGCTGAAATCATGTCGAATCAGCTATCATACCGTCGCATTTGTGTAATTTTCGAACGCAATCTCACTCACAACAACACTGCCTATCTACCGCGCCAAAAAATCCAGTTTCAGAGTAATTAGTCATTAATTAGTCATTATTTATAGCACGTAATCTCATATAAATTGTACGTTAGTTAAGACAATGCGTGTACATTGCACGGAAGTGATCCCACGTCGGTTTCGTACTCTTCGTCCTTTCCGACGCCAATCTCATGCGAGAAGAGAACCGTTGCGCTTAAAATAAGTCAACCTAATCCTGCCTCCGGCCTTCCTCGTCATAATATGGTAAATAATATATTTCCTCCATTAATCTCGTTAAGACGTACAATTAAACGTAAACAAAAGAAATAAACTAGAAGAAATCAACTTGTAGAAATCGTATTAAAGGTTGGCGCACGCGGCATTGCGGGCAGGGTTCGCGGGGGAAAAAATATTTACATTACATTACGCTGCGGAAGGTTCGGCGAGCAACGCAAACGCCCCAAGAATCGAAATAAATATATTAGGTAAGCGACAAAATCGGGCGTCGTAGATCGCGGCCGGTCCAATTACTCTTACGAATTAGATTTATTTACTGTGAACAAGCGTTCGGTAACGTCGCAAAAACGTCAAAAGCTTCAAAACAATAATACAGTGCGCATTAACGAAATAAAACACCCGACCCCCCGTGCGCCGCATCGCCCTAATATTAGTTAAACTAACGTTGTAAATTTAAATAAGAAATCGTGATGGGCGTCGTGCGCTCGACGAATGAGAGGATGAGGCGAGCGCACGGACGCGAGAGGCTAGAAGATGTGGTCGTCGAGGTCCAATTCGGGATGAACGCGTCCTTCCTGTGTTTTTGTGTGGTTGTGGGCGAGTGTAAATGTGTGGTGGTGGGTGTTTGTGATTCTAGTCAGCGCTGGACTGGCAAGCTCACTTCTTCTTGTTCTTGTTGGGCGCGCCGCGCGGCGGCGTCACCGGCCGACCGGCGTTCAATCCACCGTATTGGAACTTCCGCTTGTCGGCGGGCTTCAGGATCTGGAAGCTGCACATCAATGTCTCGTCTACGGACATCATCGCACCGGCATTGTCGAATTCACCTGTTGATTAACAACCGTCTGAATAAATTAAATCTAAAGAAATTAATTCGATTACGCACCGCAGTAATTAGGCGCACTGAATAGGGTGACAAGCTGCCGCTTGGCGAAGAACTCGTAGCCGTCTTCGACGACCTGATGCGCGCGACAGATGAGATCAAAGTCGTGCTTGGTGAGGAACTTGCCGACGACCTCGGCGCCAAAGGTAAAGCTCACACCGCGATCGTTCTCGCCCCAGCCCATTGTGTCTTTGTCGGGGTCAGACCACAGTAGGTCGCACAACAGGCCCTGATCGGGCACGTCTGTCGGCCGCATCAGTCGGCGGATTTGTTCCATGCTCTGCAGGTCCGGACTTAACCCTAAAGTAAAACAGAATTAATCACAAACAGTAAGAAATTCCAAAAGATGTATTTACCTCCATGACAACAGAAGATCTTCTCATCAACAATGGCAGCCACAGGCAAACAGTTGAAGCAATCAGTAAAGGTCTTCCACAGCTTAATGTTGTATCGCCGTTTGCACTCATCATAGAAGCCATAGATGCGGTTGATTGACGCGCACTCGTGATTACCGCGCAGGAGAAAGAAGTTCTCAGGATATTTGATTTTGTATGCAAGCAGCAGGCATATTGTCTCCAGGGACTGCTTGCCACGATCAACATAGTCACCCAGGAAGAGGTAATTGGACTCGGGCGGGAATCCGCCATATTCGAATAGCCGCAGCAAGTCATAATACTGACCGTGAATATCACCTAGAATATGACCAGTTGTAGACATCTTTATCGTGGCTCCAAGCCGAGCGCGAGACTCACCGCATATCTTCAACGGCGCCTCCAACTCTAGTAGGACGGGTTGAGAGAGGAAGATCTCGCGCGACTTAATGCATAACCCGCGTATCTCGTTCTCGGTGAGCTGGACGTTCTTCCCCGGTCGGGCGCTCCGCACTGTGAAAACAAACAAGACGTCGTGTTGATATTGCGTACATTTCGAAGGCGACGCGTCGCCGCCATTTGTATTCGGACGAGGACGCGCCGATCGCGAATCACGTTACCTTCTAGCAATCGCGAGATGATACTGTCGATGTTTAGGTTCGTCTTGTCCGCCTCGGCCATCTCGGCGGGTTGCTGCTGGCGACGGGACGCAATGCACCGGGATCGCTTGGATATTACGAGATTCTTGCGCTAGTTGCGACGGAGGCGTCTGCGGATCGGCGGGTACCTACGCGCAACGACGGCGCGCACACAGCCACGCGCAGTTCGCCCTCCGCCACATTGGACGCACGCACACGCGCACCTGTCACGGCGTGTACATACGAGCGGGCCGAGCTCTTCCAACCTTGAGCACGGCTGACAGACTGCGCCCTTTTTTTGCTGTCAACGCGCGGTAAACCGCACTAAATTCAAAGCTTTAACATTGTGAACACGTCATATTCGTAAGCATTTAGGATTAATAAACGTACATTTTACTATTTCACATTCAACTTGTTTTTGAGCTGCTTCTTAACTAAATAATCGCGTTTGAAGTTTGTATTCTTGCAGGTGGTATGCGTCTAGTGACAGGCGACCGCTCACGATTGGGGCCGACAATCTGGTATATTTTTTTAAACAAAATTACACAAATTTATCATGAAAATTAATAATTTTTACAAAAATTATATAATTTAATAAAATAATTAAAATACTAATTTAATTTTTCTTAATTTTTAATGCAGTTTATAAATATTTGGACAGTTTTTAATATATAATCATAACAATTAGTTCATAATTAGTCCTAGTTCATATTTACTTTATTTAAACGTTTTCTTTACTTTCTTAATACTGATATTTACTAACTAAACAATTATTAATTATATCACACATATATTTGAACGAGTGTCAAGACAATTGTTTTTTTCTTTAAAGAGTTTTGGTTCACTTTGTATAAGTCACTTACATGTATAACCTCAAAGCTAATTCTGAAACATAGATACAAACATGTTTTTGTTTTCAATAAGATTTTCACAAATTGCTTTCCATTTGTACCCGCAAATACGTTTGCAAAGTACAAATGCAGTTAACACCATTATAAAACCAGTTTTGACCAACAGAAATCCGCGCAACTTGGAAAAACTCCGCATTGCTTACAAACCTGCAGGTTACCACTTGGAAAAACCTGGACGTAGCTACTGGCACAAGTAAATCTCACCTATGTATCTTAATAAAACATTAATATCGTTCTATTTGGCAGATTAGAGTTGGAAACAAGCATAAGATATGTAAAAGCATCGATTAGACACTTTGAAAATGGCCAAATCATATCTGCATCCACCCAAGAATGGCCAATAAAGAAACAGCTATACAGATATAATGATACATCAGCCTATATTAATTTGGCAAGAGTCCTGGCCCAACGTTGCATTGAGTTTGGTATCACTGAAATTCATTCTAACATTATTTCTGATAATGAAACTGGAAAAATTGGATTATTTCTTAAAACACTACAAGAAAGTGGTGTGATGCTACAGGAAGCTGAGCAATACAAGAAGTCAAGGGATTGGGATCAACACAGACCTGAAAAGCCATGGGACATACCAGATGTTTAGGGTCAATTAATGTATATTGTTTAAATAACAATTTATTGTTGTCTACATATCTCTAACTGTTGCATCCCTGAAATCCAGAAATAGTTAGAATTGATTTATTCGTCACGCTTCATGTCCTTGAACAGTTTCTGCAATGCAAGATACGTTTTCCGTGTTCGATTTATCGTTTTTCAGGAGTCTGTAAGGTTATATAACTCACTCCTTTATTGTAATTCTTGAAGAACGTTTCGGAACCCAGTTCGAACGAGCGCTCGAAGAAGAACGCCGATGCGCAGACGACCAGCGCGAAGGTGGAGGTTCTTCTAAACAAGGTGTTGTAGATGGTGGTTTGGATGCCCATTTTGTCTTGAGTTTTCTTGCGAAAGGACGAAATGTGATCAAGGATTCGATCAAATCGGCGGAGACGCGGGCGTTGAGTTTTTGACAATTGGCATCCGTCCTACACTAGCGATCACTAGCGATGCTAACGTCGTGGTTGGCGGGTGTTCAACTAAAATCTTACTGTGGCTATAGGCAATTCAAATTACACAATAATTTATTGAATAAAGTTAATTTAATTGTAACAACAAACAAATTAATGATAATATAAAATAACATATTATAAACTAAATTTATGATTCAATTTTTTACATTTTATCTTGCAGCGCCGGTATATAATTCGAACAAAACCAACTAATAATTCACTCCGACTATATGCAACTCATATCACTCGTAATTATATAAATAGCATAGAAATCCATATTAAAATTGAATTATTAGATAATACAATCTTTGTACAACAGTACAACAATGGTACAACAGTTACATATCACTTGTTTAATTTTTCGGACAGATTATCCGTTTTTCAGAAGGAAATAGGTTATATTTTTATAAGTTTTTTGTTTCTTGTAATTTTAGTAAACTAAAAAGTTTTGCTTAAATGTAGTGTTATAAAGTTTATAAAAGCACAAATAATTTAATTGCAAAAAAGTATAATCGCATGTTTTATCTCAAAAATAATCATAATCCGAAGATACAGTAGGTGCTATCCCCACTACAAAACAATCATATAGATTATATTCTGTAAAAAAAAATTAGGAAACAAACGACAAATTTCCTCTTTTTCAATTTGTCTTTTTTAATTTGGTTGAGGCACCGATTTCGATGGTTTTATTATTGGTCAATAACTCTCAATGTTTTTGAGATTCTGTATTATAACAATGCTGGATAACATTGAAACATTATTGCTTTATTGTAACAAGTAAACAATTATTCAAAATTCGAAGCTAAGCATTTCCGTATAATAACATTGTCTTACAAAAAAAGGTGTTTGAATTTATTTTTATTTTCAACTGATTCTGGTGTATGATGTGTTAATTCTGTATTTGGCAATAAAATTGCTCTGAGACATCAGATTTTTTTACAACTCGAGGTCAAAATTGAGATTTTGGCCGTTTTAGGTCATTTTTGACACCAATTTCCGCATTACGTGTTTGACGTGATTGTTTTAAAAACATTCGACGAAATCAAGAATTTTATAATGCAAGTTTTCTTGAGCGCTTTTAGAAAATTGTCCCGCGAGCTCTGAAAGCAATACAAACTTTTTGGGTACTGCTTCCGGTTTTACCTAGCCACAGGGCGCAAGTGCAACGCGTACCCTGCGTAGTGTAGTGTAGGAAAGCATTGGTGTAGTGGTGGAACATCGAAAACTAAATATCGATGTTCGATGTTTTCACCATTGTGCAAAACTGATGATCATTTCCAAGAACACCGGTGGCTGAACATCGATGTTTTTAAACATAAAAATTCAAATTATTGTATCCTGGATATTATCCTATATATTTAATTTTCTCAAATATCTTTGTATCAATATCCTTGATCCCCCTGTCATACTTCCCAATAAATTTGGGAATAATATCGGCGAATATCTCCGGATCATTCAAATGCCCATGATGCTTACCCTTAACATCATGGAACTCAGCCAAAGGATTCACTTTCACCAATAGCTCTCTAACAGTTTTAAAAATGTCATGATTACTCGTCACCGGACTTGCCTCGGCTTGGGTACCCATGATAGGAAAATTAATCCGCCTGGCATGTTCAAGTAAATCCTCCATAGGCCAGTTCATCAATGGCCCGGACTTCAATCTCGGATCGCGGTTGAAGTAAAACAATCCCGGCTTTAATTTGGACTCCCTGATATTCCTTGCAATGATATATTTACACTTATCCCTATCAATTGAACCTATTGTACCTCTGTGCACCATCTCAATCATTGTCTCCATAGAATATGCAGGTGGTTCAACTTTTCCCGAGAGGTTGCTCACCACCTGCCCATCATACTTGAGAAAACTGTTGATGCTTTCTGTAACTCTGGACAGTCTCTTTGGATTTATCAGCGGACTCAAACCGTCAATGCATATAACAAAATTAACATCTTTTGGATAAAACCCACCATATGTATAGCTTGTAATTGCGCCCAGAGAGTGACCCATTAAACTGATCTTCTCAATGTTGAAGAAGGCTTGCAAGCGTCTTATCAATATAACGCCATTTATGTTGTGATAAAAGAAACCTGGTGGTATTTTTGAGCTGAGGCCATGTCCTGGAAAGTCCAATGCTAAGAAACTCAGGTGTGCAGGCAATGTGGGTATTAATAAATCAAAACTCCCACAGTTATCCTAAAATTGACCAAATTCAATATCAAACACCAAGCACTTTATTAATTAATTGGCTTTTAACTTACCTGCCAACCATGGAAGGTGAAGATAGGCATTTTGTCTTTAGGACCCCACCACTTGCCAGCGACGTGCCCCCATGGCACAGGGATGTGGACTTCTTCTCCATGGCCACTGTTTGGTGATGAGCTTGTCACTGTGCTTGACAACTTTGTTGAGATTTTACTTATTTCTTTTATACTGTTCAGTGCACAGAGTCTTTGACTTATTCTGCTCCACATTGTGTTTAATTAGTCAGGTAGTAGAATTAGGTTGCACAGCATTTAGTGCACTGATCATATGTAAGCTGATTATGAGTGAGTGAATATTGGACTCCAACCACTCCAACTCATTGTCAGTGAACTTGTTGACTATTCTACCAGAACATTTTGCGTGCGTAATAGAAAAAAGTAAGACATGTGCGAGGCGCGTAATTCTTAAATACACGCATAGCATATCTTGCATAGTCATTGCGTAAATATACATTTCTATTTGATTTATTAAAAAAGTCACTATTACTTGAAATATATCAATATCTTGACATGTTAACTTATTGTATTTATGCAACACAGTTATTTATCGTTTTATTTTTAGATAATCCATATTATTTGAATATCATCAAGTTAAGTATTTCCATTTGTATGATGTCTGAGTCTCAGCGAGTGTTGTTTGTGTGCTTAGGTATGTACACATATGAACATTGTTATAATATTAATATTACTTGCGAATTTGTTATCACAGGAACCAAAACTATTGTATATTTTAATTTGTATCTAATTGTATCTTTGTGAAGGCAATATTTGTCGAAGCCCCATAGCTGAAGCTGTCTTTTTACAACTTGTAAAAGAACGTCATCTTGATGATAAATGGATGGCAGATTCTGCTGCAACTGGAGCTTGGCACTCTGGATCGCCTCCAGACAGTAGAGCGTTGAGCACTTTGAAGAAGCATAATATTCCTTATAATAATACAGCTCGACAGGTGTTTAGAATATTTATTTCGATTAGTATATTATAAATTATATAAATAATAATCTTTGTTTTACATAAAGGTACATCCAGATGATTTTGTTGAGTATGATTATATCTTTGGGATGGATGAGCATAATAAGCAAGACTTGGAGGAAGAAGCAAAGACTGTGAAGAATCAGAAAGCTAAGATTATGCTTTTGGGTGAAATGTGTCCAGAGGATGATGTTACAATCAGAGATCCTTATTATGTGAGTTTTAGTTTAGTGAATGTTATTGAATATATGTGTTGGATGTTGTTGTTGAATGTTTTGTATGTGTTTTCTAGGATAGTGGTTCCAAAGGATTTGAAGAATGTTATCAGAAATGTTTAAAGTGTTGCACAGCGTTTTTAGACAAATACGCTTAATAATTGTGAAGAGAGTTTGACAACAAAGAATGTAATAAAGGTTTTGTATGTAAATGAATTTGGTGTTTTTTTTATTTTGATGTTCAAAGTTTTGATTGGCTGCATTTATGTAAATGAGTTCATTGAACTGGAAAGAGTTCAAATACAGAATGGAACTGTTACTATAAAATATCATGGAGTTATCTAGTAGTAATATATCTTTGATTTGCCAGTGGACATAATTTAAGTATTTAGCATCGCAATCAAGTGTAGCATTACAACGAGGTCTCATATAAAGGTAGTAATTTATTGTATGTCTGCTACAACTTTGCGCCAAACGTTGATCTTGGGTTTGCAATAAATAAATAGAAATATTCTGTATCTCCCAACGATACATCAATCCTTTCACGAAGAACGCATTGTCGTGCAAATCGAATTGAAACCAAATGGGTTTTCAATTTAATAATTAATCATTGATTCCTTGGTAATGAGGGGTAGGAGGAGGAGACGAATATAAATTACTTGAGCCTTGCAGCATAAGAGTTAGTAAGAAATTGTATTCCCAAGAAGTTGCAGCGTACATGTTGCAGAAATTGCGTGCTTTCGGTTATCAACTGAAGAAGTAAGTCTTTACAAAGTATGAATATCACAAGTATCAACCGCGCAGTCCAAATTTTAGAAACAATGATGAAGTGCACATTCAAATAAACCAATAAGATTTGATTACGTGGCCATGCGAGAGTTACATTCGCATTACGGGAAATTTGCAAGCAATTATCGTAAAATTCTAACGAGTGTTACCCACAAATTAGTCTTGTTGCGTTCAAGAACCGATGTGGATGTATTAATTTTACAGAGAGAAAATGAAATTACAATTGACTCGACTACATGGCATATGCATGGCATGTTCAAGTGAACGATGAATTACGTCTTAAACTAATGAATCGTATAAAAACCGTTCATAGTATTATATTGCCATTTAGACGTTGAGAATTGCACGAATTACTTTCAATTCAGGATGTATGGTCGGTGAAAACCAGCCCAAACTTTGAGAGATCGCGTTATGTGATTGTGATTTTCGTACTGATAAGTGCAGTCAAAAAAATGTAGACGTTAGCAAATATATCCGTACGATAATCTGAATCTGAACCTTCCTAAAGATCACTTGCTTGCATATTAAATGTACACAGCGCAGACTTTCAAACAAATTTCAGTAATTAAAAGAACAATTTGAAAATTTAATTTTCTATCGACTATCGCATACTGTCTTGTAATTTGTGATTGTCAAGTACAACCCACTCTCCAGTATTGTTCTTAAAATTGTTATCTAAATTAGACAGTCTACATCTGCCTTCATGAACTATGGCTATGCGTTATACCAAAGGGAATTATGAGCTACACAACATAAATAACATTGTAAAGTGGCATGCGGCAGACATGGTAATTGTAAAAAGCAATGAAGAAATTACTTTTTGTAAAAAAATATTATACTTATATAATAAATGTTGAAAATGAAAATCATGTATGCGTCAAGCCTGGAGGTGTAAAAAACAGGTTTCCATTCATTGGTATACAAAATTACATTAAAGTCATTCTCATCTGCGATGAATGTGCCACCTTTGAAGATAGAAATAGTTTTTGTTTTCAACCAATCGTTGAAATTATAGTATTAATTGACGATCTCCCTTGTGTCCTTCCACCGCAATACAGATATATTCTGTGTACGCCGCGCCGGCAGCGGTGCTCATGAGATCATGAGTAATATTCGAGGTTCGAGGTATTCGAGTCCTGTGTCGCCTGTGTCTTACTGCCCTACCAGCTCGCGTGTGTATAGGCGGTTGCCTAACCGTAACTGAAATTGAATAAATTTAGTACATACCATAATAATGTTGAAAATCAGACTTGAAGGTATTTCACCAATAAGACCAAATACCAGTGTCTTGCTTCAAAAAAATTTTTAACGAATTCGCCAGAATTTTTATAGATTTTATAATTATTGTGTAATTAGTCTAACTTAATGCGAGCAACAGTGATTAACGTGTAGCGACATGTTTTCTACCACTAGCTCAAATTGGTAGAGACTCTACCACCCCCTACCATACTCATACATATCTTTATATGGTTTAATTTCGTCATTATTAGTTTATTCAATCATACTACTCACTAAATTATACAATTTTAACGCCTGTCCTGGAGATAGCAAAGCAGTAGACATTCGGTCGCTTTGTGAAAATATTTAGTTGACTCAGCAGTTAATGAAATGTTATCGGACGCAGCTGCATACTACTGTTGCTACCAATACTCAGTTTTTATTTAGTTAATTAATTCATTTGTTTCCACATCTTTGTCGTGTGAGCGTGCAGTAAATGAGCGTGCCGTAAGCATTAGTTCCAAATAAAATAAAATAAATAATCAAGACGTTGGATTATTTATTTTATTTTATTTGGAACTAACCTAGTTTAAAAAGTGCAGAGTTGGTGCACAGTTCCTTCCGACGGTGAAGAGTTGGAAGTGAATTGAGAGTACCTTATTTCTAAAAGCAAGTGGGTAACAACTAATTGTAAGTTTGACAAAACCATAATTGCCAAACTTGATACGGTGCAAGTATTTCTGCCGAGAAGATTTTCCGATCGTTTTGCCGAAGCAACTGAACTTTAACGAAATCGTTCAGATTAGATTGAAAATAACGTGGCATAAAAAAGTTTGGTACATTCTTAAAGCGTGTGACTGAATTATTGCAAATAATAATAATAATAATAATAATATAAATAAATATTATGCTGAACTGCTTACCTTAAATTTAAATAAACATAAAATTATTACGCTCTAAATTAAGTGATTATAAAAAGCCTGCAATTTATGCGCTGACATTGGCGGCGTTAGTTAAGCTAATTGTAAGTAAAGAAGAAATAAGAACTTTCCAAAATGCAAGAAATACCCGACATTGAGGTTATGGCTACAATAAAAATAAGAACATTTTATTGTTTTGGCATTAAGAGGTAAGATTTATAAAATTTATACTTAACATTATTACGTTTTATTAATTTATCTGCTAAATGTTTTAGTTGGAATCGGCACACATATTGTGATTTTCATTGCTACTAACTTTATGAACCGTATCTCAAGAATTTCTTGGTGCGTGCGTGCAAGACGCTAACATTATTCAGCTGTTTACCTACGGTTACAGAAGAAGAAGGAGACGAAGAAGAAAACAAAAAACAACAACAAGAAAAGAGCTTCAAACACTTAAGCAAATTTTATCGCCGCTCCATGTTCTTTTCACAAGTTTTGTTTATTTCCAAATTTCCATCATTCTGTACTTACTTTTTACAACACTCAGTATATTAATTTTACAATTGACATTCAACACCGGTCGTCGATCCAGAATTTGACATCCGGTAGCGCTCGCCGCCGTCCGATTTCGACCAACCGACCAAACAAGTCCGATATCATAATTCGCCCTCTCACCAAATATCGCATATTGCCGTTAGATGGTGGTCATGGTGGTCAAGGTTTAAAGCATATTATTGGTTGCCTACTATTTGAATTAATAATTTCAAAATTGTATGCAAACTTGCATACAGTTGCAAGCTTTTTGAAATTATAATTTATCATTTACAAGTTTTTTTCTAATTGTAAGTCAATACTTCTGAATTTTAAATTTTTCTAACACTAAAAATTGTTTTTACGTGAAAATGTTTTTACGCATTTAAAACATTTATATATCTTATAGCTATAGTTTTTAACTTGAAAATAATTTCTCTAGTAACTTCGTTGCAATAAAGTTTGCAAAAGAGTATTGAGAAAAGCAACCGTCATTTAAGTGGTTTGCATATACTACAAAGTCACATCAACAATTTTTTTGAACAACAAGTTTTTAGTGCGATAAATAACTACAAGTGTTGTTTAAACTTATTACAACAATATTTATTTATTTTGTTCACTCAAAAAGATTAATAGCATTATGTTCTGAACAAACACAATAAGTCAATGTATGATTAGAATAAAACATTCATTTTTTTATAAATGTACATACATTATCTTTATTTTCAACATTAGTTATATTAGTATAATAATTTCTCAACAAATCATACTTTTGATTGCCTTTCACAATTACCATGTCTGCAGGATGCAGGAGAGTGATGTGTATTCAATAATTGCAACGTAAATTACAAGCTAGTACGTACGTGCATTTGGTGAAAACAGATGTTTAGCATCCAATTCAAGTTTTAAGTCGACGGTCGACGCTTTAACCGTTTGGAAAGATCAAACACGTAGAAAATTAAATTCGCAAACTCTTCGACCTATAAAAATGGTGTATTGTTTGTGTAAGCGTTTAAACTTACTTGAAAGTCAGTGTACATTTAATATGCAAGCAAAAAATACATATCTGCTTCAGAATTAAAATAAAGTTTTACATTGCGAATATTGCCATGATCGAATTTGGTAACGTCTAGATTATGCTTATTGCTTATGAAACGCTACAATTACGTAACGTGGCTTCTCTAAGTTTGAGCTCGTTTTTACAGACAACACATTCTGTTTGGTTGGACGTAATGAAGGTAATCCATGCAGCTCTCAACGTCTAAACGGCAATAAAATACTTTGACCAGTTTTTATACGATCCATTAATTTACTTGAACATGAGGCATATGCTATGTAATCTAGCCAATTGTAATTTCATTTTTCTTCGTTGAAATAAATACGTCGGCATCCGTTTTTAAACGCAACAAGACTACTTCGTGCATAGCATTTGTTAGAATCGCTTAGAAAGCCGAACCAAAACTTTAATGGAATGTAAATGTGGAATTCGCCGGTTTTATTCCTTCCGGCCAGTAAAAGAGATACATCATTTCTACAAAACAGTAAAAATCCTTTGTTTGTACTTACAATACCAAAATCACGAGTCTTATCAATTTCAATGCCACTTATTTTATAGCGCACTTCACTAAACAGAAAACTAAAACCGTTCCAAGCGATATATGGATAAGTCATCGTTTCTCTGGCAGTTGGAGAAATTATATCTTTAACCTTCTTCTCGATGCGAATGTTTCTAAAGTTATGACTGCGTGGTTGGTACGTGTAATATTCATACTTTGTGAAGACATCATCTAACAATGCCGGCTTGAAGATATTAAACGAATTCTCTATTACAATTTCAGTTGATAACCGATGGCGCGCAATTTATGCACGGTGTAATTTGCTGTGAACATAATTTTTTACTAACTCTTGCGCTGGTAGGCTTTTGTAATTTATATTTTTCTCTTCGTTGTTCTTTTCTATGCTAAAAAGCCAAAGAACAATTATTGAATGGAAGGATCATTTGGTTTCAATTCTATTTGCACGACAAAGCGTTCTCGTGAAAGTTTATCAAATGGCCGTTCTGATCGAGCACGCGCACTGTTATATAAGCAATGTATCTTTTATTAATAACAGGCAAATACAAAATATTTTTAGGCTCTTTATTTATTCCAAACCCAGGAACAACGTCGGGCGCACATTCGCAGAGTACATGTGATAAGTTTCTACCTTTATATGAACCTGTTATAATGTTTAACATGTCATCTCTATGTAGTAGCAATTTTATCATATGCAAACAAACCTGCATTCATATTATGGATAAGTTGGAAAAAATTAACTGCCTAGGGTTGAAAAAAAATTGTCATTCAGTTTCTATTTGTAAACACTCACCAACGTTTAAACCATACTCATCACTTACGTCTAAATTAATTATACCACTTTCATTTTGGAATGGTTTCTTTGGCAAGGCATCGCGCATAAAAACTTCTCGAAAGTATGGAATGTCCGCCGCAAAATGTTCCAAGTCAAGACTGGTTAGCGCTTGTTTTGAAGGCGCGCTTAATCTTTTCAGTTTAAGATATAAACTTTTGTCATTGCGAATGGCAATTGCCTCCATTGTTTTGTTATGTTTATTTGCTTTCTAGAAGTTTTTTCTTGCTGTATTAGAACTGTTTACTGCTTTAGCAATACTTGCTGAACCTCCAATCAAAGAACAGATTGCACTAAATCCGGCAAAGATGGAAACAAGCGCAAGTATACCTGCCGTCTTTGGAATAGGAATAACACTTGGGTTCCTAACCCTTGCTTTTTCTCCAACATTTTTAATTGATGCTTTAGCAGCAGTTAATGTCATTTTTGCACCATCCTTTATTATAATATCCTCATCGCCTTTATTTGATAGATTTTGAATGGCAGTTTTTGCTTTTCTGACGATAGATTTTTGAAATGTCCTTGTTTTTATAATCACCCGCTGTTTATTTTGCTTAATAACTTTATTCTTAAATCCCATTCCGAATTTTTGTTTAACTTTTATAATTTCCGCAAATGCTAAAGCAGATGCTTTTTCTCCCAATTCAGCATCAACTGCGTTAGCGCGTTTGGTTGCTGCTTACCTAAGTTTCTAATCGGCCACGTG
>JAODGE020024741.1:0-10733 GCA_027574965.2 Ecitophya simulans
AGTTAACCACTTTTGCGGTCAAATGTTCTGGCTATTTCAAATACTCATAACTTCAGTCAGTCTGGATCAATTTTCAAACCGTGAAGATTATTTATGTTCTTTCGAAGAATAATAATACGGCATAACGTCAACGCTCATTGTCGTAATTCGCTCCCAAATTATGGTCAACTTCTTCAACTGAAATTTATAAACTTGCAACTGATACTAACACTCATAATTTCAATAACTTTTAACCAATTTGGAACGAGTGCATAACACAGTATTTACAATAAAATTGACATTCTTTTGATGCAGAACAGTATGATATAATGTTGTTATAAATTTAATTTAGAGTTAACAATTTTTGCGGTCAAAAGTTCTGGCTATTTGAAAACTCATAACTTCAATCATTCTCGATCAATTTTCAAACCGTGACAATTATGTTAATGTACATAAAATTGACTTTCTTTTGATGTATAATACCGTAATATAATGGTACTAGTAATTGTAATAATTTGACGTCAAATATTAACCAATTCTTCAATCAAAATGTTGTAAATATCTGACCTAAAACTTCAATCGCTTATAAACTCAATGATTCTTTGTTAATGTTGAAAAAATATAAACCATATTGTTTTGGAATACACTGCCCATAATTTACTCTATTCGCGTATAATATAATATTGCTACTTAGCACTTAAAATGCGTAGACGCATTAAAAGTTGTGAATGCGTTTGCCAAATCATATTACTCCAGATTAACCTAGCCCTCTATTGATGTATAACAACATGATATAATAACAATAATTGTGATTGCAATACAATTCCAAGTTTAAGCAACCTAAACAAACAGTTGCACAATAACGTCCAACTACTCCTAACAACTCTATTATACGCCTGTATCAATTTAAAATAAGCCAAACAACAAATAATTTTCAAATATCATATAATAATGTGCACAGCTGTAACTCATACCAAACTGGTTCTAAAGTAGCAACATCGCAACCGAACATTTCACCAACCTTAGCGCACAAATCGAACCTTCTAAACGGGCACATCCTGACAGGAGTTGAATCATAAAACCGTAATGTATTAGACGAAAACGCATTAACTTGCAATCGCAAGTTGAATAAGTGTAAGCCGGATGAGCTGGATTTTGCCGTCGATCGTCGGCATCGTTTCCTGAATAGCCCGCTCTCCGCCAACCATTCTTCGATAGACGCCTTGATATTTGATAGCCGCACAAGCCGGTTGGCGTTTTTTCCAGGCGCGAGAAACGCGAAAATCCAAAGAGAAAGCACGCGAGGTGTGCGCGAATGCCCCGCCGGTTCCCACACCGACTTAACTAATATGACTCGAGAAGAACTTATTGTTTGTGTTAGGGCAGGGTCGATTAAACCGGCACATTCGTACAAGCCGGATTATAAGCGAATAATAAATACATCAGCGCCGTTCTCATTTATACCTTAATATCAACTGGGATTAGCGTTAAGTCACGGTCGACTTACGATTTAATTTGCTCATTTTTTTTGGGAGGGAACTAAAGCACTTTCTTTCCAGACCATCGCCACTTCGGCGGGCAACATGCGACGCGATTGAAATCACTTTCAAATTGGCTCGTCAACAATCGGTTCTGTAACTTTGCAAACTGAATAGTTAGTTGAATAATTAAATATGTAAATTGCGCGCCATTTCCAAACCCTTAATAGACATAATCGGTCATAAAATGGAAAAATGACAAAAAGTTACAACAATTCCAAGTTTATAACCTGTAACTACATCATTTACAAGTGTCATTAAAAGCGGCCAATTTGCATTCATCCATAGAAATAACATCATCCTTAATTAATCATAAAACAGATAAATTACCAAAAATCTTATGATTGTTCTAAGTAATTTGTAACTTCCAATAAAGCGACTATGACAATCAATTTTGCACGCGAAAAACAGCGAAACTTGTTGTTTTTCCAAGCGAGGTACGCGTTCCTTTCTCTTTATTCCAATAGAATACACTTCTTAACTAAACATTCGCTTAAAACTACGCGCGCCTGTGCGCGATAACAAATTCTAGAAGTATCTAACCTCGGCTCAGCGTTGCAAGTCGTCCCGCACACAAAAAAAAAACACAAAACCGGATCGGTGTCGCAAATACTAAACAATAAATAAATCCGCCGAGAATAAAATTACTTAACCTTAAGAGTAAGTGCCGGTGCAGACAAAACAATCGTCCGAAAGCCGCATGCGAGAAAAGGTAGTGCTTGAGACGGCAGTGATGTCTTCGTCATAGTCCTTAAACTAACCCTCTAATACTCGCCAGTCGTCGACGCACATGCGATAAAATGATAAAATAATAAAAAAATACGAGAGCGACGCGTCGAAAGACAAATGAAAATGCGAGCCGGACGCAAATGTTCCTAGTCCATGGTCGCGCGAATTTCATTAAATAACTTTGGCCAAACGAAACGATTTTCTCGACGGTCCAACCGAGCTGGCGGAATTTTGGTGTCGGCGCGCCAACAATATGTACAAACGTGCGGGCATGCAGGCCGCGTCGCTAGTAGGCCAGCCATGGGTGATGCCTGAGCGACTCCTTGGAGCGATCGCCGTAGTCGTAGGCAACCTCGTCGCCGATCTCGATGGCGTCCTTGGCGACGAGGACGAGCCGCGGCGTCCGGTCAACATCGACGACGCGCGTGACGAGGTTGCCGTTGCGCGAATGATTCACTAGCCGGCCGAGGCGGCCCGTTTCGGCGGTGGCGTCGATGCTGGACGAGAGAATGCGACATTCGGCGTTAGTCGGGCGAGATTACTATCGTAACGTATTCAATTCACCAATACTGCGTGTTCCTGTGCTTGAAGTAGTACATGTAGCAGCCGGCGTTCTGGTCCTGCGCGTACTTCAACTCACGCCGACGCGCCTCCTGCATGTCGATCAGGTCGCCGGCGTACTCCACGACGAAGTCGCCGCGATTGAAGACGCGCATCGCGACGACGCCGCGTCCCTTGCCCTCGAAGTTGTACACCTGAGCGCAAGCGTTCCATTTAATCACGTGAGATATACTCATAATTAAAATCGATGTACCCTCAGTCCGGTCTCGCGCCCGCGCCTCAGATCATCCTCCAGCGTCTTCTGCTTCTCCTCGAGGACGGTCTTCTTCGTCTTGCGCTCGGACCGGCGCACCGGATAGAAGTCCGTGAGCTTGTGATTGCTCGTCTTGTTCTCCGCGTTGTTCTTCGCCGCGCTCTTCACCTTCAGCGGCTGCGCCTGCTGATTGGACGCCTGATTGTTGTTCAATCTGCGAACAAACGCATTACCATTCAATGACCATTGTTCGTCCGCGTTTTACCACTCCTTTATCGCCAGTTAGTGCGCATTGTTAGAATTAGTGGTAGTTAAGCGAACGACTGCGCGCGCTGGTCCATTTAGTTGGAGACAATGATCGGTACAGGTTGGCTCGTCCTGCTGGCGGTCGTCGCGGCGACGGAATGTTACCATTATGCTACGCACACTAGTTTCTACAATTATCGACGGAGCGTCGCCCCAAGAGCGCCTGCGGGGAGGCAGAAAGGTACGTTGCGAGACTGCACGTTTGTCGCGTCCTGTGAAGAAATTATCCGTAGGCGCACGCGATCTGTACACGAGCACGGCGCGCAAGGATTTCGACACCGTGGACGATCTAATAGCGCCCGAAATGCACATCAAAATCCACGGCGACCTAATCAACCTCTGGGAGGACGTGGAAGACGACAAAAAAACGCACGTCAAGGCGAAGGATGATACGGCGATGTGCGCCAGGACGAAACGAGCGGCGAAGAAGCGCAAGCAGGCGCTTGGCGATCCGCGCATTCCCACCAAGGAGGATATTGAGAAGCCGTTGGGGAGCGAGGAAGATAAGCGAAGCGATACCAAAGAGGACGCGCCGATCGAAGATGTAAAGCAAGAAGATGGCGATTTGGGTAAAGATGATCCGGACGAAAAGAACCCGGACGAAGAGCAGCCGGAGGAGAAGGAGGCCACAAAGAAGGACGACGATAACGCGGAAGACAACAAGAGGAGCCGAGTTTTCGGCGACTACGTTCGGAGGGAAGAAAAAGTCGACGTCAACTCCATCTACTACCTCGCGGCGTTGAGCCAGCGGGAGAAGGAGAAACTTGCCGGGCGGATGGCGGAAGAATTCTTCGAGCGACACTTTCGACACGTGGCGGACTTGGAGGAGGACGAACGGATGAAATGTGACGAGAGATTGAGAGAGATTATCTTGGCCATCGCCGAGGAGTTGCAAAGTGATCCGCGCGCGGAGATCCCCGACGACTTGTTGGCGCAATTGAAGGACACCATCCGCAAAGCCGATGGGGCCGACGATAGTTAATAAAAAAAGCTACGGACATTGTGATTAAGAAATTAATAAACGCAATGTTAATAATCTAACTAATCAACTCGCTTAAGACCAAGGTTCGCAACTTATTGATAAAATGGGCGAAAAAAGTCGAATCCTATGATAGGTATGTCGAAAATGAATCGATATGACGATATTTCATATTCGGCATACGCATTCTATAAGAATAGCGCGTGATTCCGTTCAAAATTCATAAAATTTCGCATATTTCTCATAGAACTCATAGAAATGAAAACAATGTTAATAATCCAACTAATCAACTCGCTTAACACCAAAGTTTGCAACTTATTGATAAAATGAAGGGAAAACGTCCATTTCTATGATAGGAGTGTCGAAAATATATCAATATGAAGATATTTCATTTTCAACATTCGCATTCTATAAGAATAGCGCCTAATTCCGCTGAAAATTCATATAATTTCGCATGTTTCTCATAGAACTCATAGAAATGAAAACAATGTTAATAATCTAACCAATCAACTTGCTTAACACCAAGGTTCGCAACTTATTGATAAAATGAACGAAAAAAAGTCGATTCCTATGATAGATATGTCGAAAATGAATCGATATGACAATATTTCATATTCGGCATAACCATTCTTATAAGAATAGGGCGTAATTCCGTTCAAATGTCATAAAATTTCGCTTGTTTCTCATAGAACTCATAGAAATAAAAACAATGTTAATTATCTAACTGATCAGCTCGCTTAAGACCAAGGTTCGCAACTTATTGATAAAATGGGCAAAAAATTCGATTTCTATGATAAGAGTGTCGAAAATATATCGATATGAAGATATTTCATTTTCGACAATCGAATTCTATAAGAATAGCGCGTAATTCTGCTGAAAATGCCTATAATTTCGCATGTTCCGCATAGATCTCCACTCCTCAACTTTCCTTGTGCCCAAAACCAACTTAAAATCTAGAAAAACTCGATTTTGCTAAAATTAATTCACATGTACCTTCTTCGTGCCTTCGTCCCCGTTTTCTGTTGATTCTTAGCAGCTTCAGTGATGATCAGGTCGTTCTCTTTGACGAGGTCATCGATAATCGTCTCTTCCTTCTTGATCTGCACCTTTGACTCGCCTTGCTCCACACCTGGGCACAACAGTGGCAATTGGAGCTCCTTAAACAGTGACTTCGACTCCTCCTGCAGCTGACCGAGCTTCTCCTCGTCGAAGTCCGTCAGAGCGAGCGATTTGGTGACGGCGTCCTCTTTGTCGTCGCGAAGTTCGATGCGATGCGGCGTCGAAGGGAGCTTGTCATCCTGGTAGTCTTCCAGGAGGACGTCGGGTATCTCTAAGTGGGTTTGAAACGTGCTTTTAGGTTTTTATTCACAACTTTAGGCGTCAACTTAAATCTTACCTTTGAACTTCTCCTTTTCCACGTCGTCCAGGTCGTTCGCTTCGGAGAGAATGACGCCGGGTAAATGGTCACTGGGTTTTACAGGCTGTGGAAGAACAAGTTGGCATAATTATTTGTTGCTTGGAGCTGTAAGGTTTCGATATACTTACTGTGAAGAAATGAGTGATCGTCTGAGTGACATTGTGTGACAACTTGCCCTGATCTTTACGTTTAGGGTTTGGAGAGCAGCACTCGTCGTTTTGCGTGCATGCCACTACGGCGCGGACGCGTCTTGCTGCAAATCATTCGACAATTCCGTATTAAAAACGACTAACACGCGAAGAAATTAACGAATTGAATTGACTATGCAATACAAATGTACCTGTTTGACTAATTGAGCACTTATGCAGTAAATATTGAGTTTGTCAATTTTACAATAAAATTTTTATGTCAAACTCATTAAAATATAATTAATAATCAATGTAACTGACCACAATGTTCAAATCAGACTAAGTAACCACTACATCATTGATTAATAAAAGTTGATTAGCGAAGAAACATCTGCAAACATGACTAAGAAATCTACAATTTTAAAATACACGCAAATACAAGCAAAATGTTTAATAAATCTAATGCAACTGGGCAACACCAAAATATTGCTGATTCTTGGCGAAATTAAACATTTTTGTGCGAGGATGTTTGGAACACCGTTTCAGGTTATGTGCAAAACAAAACCACAGCGACAATAACAATATGGCGGACAAAACAATCACCGAGCGCCGTGGTAAAGGAAGGCAAGAGAATGTGAGAAAACCCTCGGCGAACGTTTGAAATGAACAAAATATATTCCGGAATGATTGCGCGCTATGCGATTTACCTCGAACCATGGCGTTCAGCGCGATGTGGATGTCTGGTGGTGGTTTTCCAGCGCGTCGTGAGTCGCTGCGCGGCGTTCGCGTTGCGCTCGGCGGGCTCAGGCACGCGCGACGCTCGCCGTGCGCTTCTTCACTCTACGACGGATGTGAGGCATCGCCCCAGCGGATACCACCCCGTGCGGAGGATAATCGCGTCTAATTACAGTGATTCGGTGTGATTAAGCTAATCGCGCTTGAATGAGTCGGCGTTGCAATGGAAAGCAGCGCAACCGTCGCACGACGCCATGTAACGATGCGGGCCGACGGACAACTGCTTTTTAGCTGCGCTGTTTGGCGTTCAGTTGGTTGCCTACAGTCACAGTTGGCATAGTTTCATAGATTGTTTTCTAGAATTTATAATGTTCTAAAAATGCATGTATATTTAATAAATATTTGTAAACATTTGTCTGGTTTAAATCCTAAATTATTACGTGTAATTTTAGTTACAGACTAGTAGCAAACCAACGTGCTGTTTTGTGTACTGTTGGTTGCCTATAAGTTTTGATATATTAATTTCTAACAATAAGTCATCGCTTATAATTTTAGATACCATTATACACATTTAAATAATAATTTTAATTATTGCTGTTGCTGTCGATTTTTACATGTAACAAAAGTACTGCTTGAGCAAATCTGGTCATCCTTTCCCCTGCAAATAAACGAGAATAAATTAACATTCAGGGCGATTGTTTATTTCCGAGACGTACCCTATGTCTGGCCCGACTTTCTTGTCCATGCTCTCGTAAAGTTCGTGGAAGTCCTTGCTCACAGCGTCCAGTAAAGCTTCCGAAGACTTTACCAACTTGTTGTAGTATTCTTCGGCTTCGACTATCGCTTCGTTGTAGCGATCTCGAGCGATCACGCGTTGCGCCATGCTCTTGGTGAGCTTCAAATAGATTGGTGGATTATTGACCGACATTTTTTTTCTCGAAATGCGCCACGGTTTTCGTACGTACCACGTTCATTTTGTACGCCAAACGCTCCATCTCCAGACCGAGCTCGGTTTTCTCCTCCTCCTGCTTGCGCAGCAGGCGAGCGACCTCGTCCCGCTGACGTTTAAGCTCGGTGATGAAGCAGACGATTTTGTCATTGTTGAATTTCAGCGCATCTGGGGTATATTGGTCGTTCATGATAATGAAACAAATTTTACACTCGCCTAACAATCTTACACAAATCGAACGAAAATTTATGTTATGGTGACATCGCATGACATGTTTGACACTGTTTGATGCTTCTGCGAGTTGATTTTTTTTTTGAAAAAAAAAGTACAACGTGTGGAATAGAACGTTCTCATTAAACAATCTATTAACGGTCTTAGCGCACGTCAAGGAACCGGGCGCGCGCGCGTTTTCGCCGGGCAGTTCGGCGGGCGTCGGAAATATGATTGACTGTCAGATTATGATTGAACAAGGTTTACCGGATTGCGTATATATCTCGTCTGATGCTCGCCTACCGATATTTTCGTGACAAATGTTTGTATTTGCCGCAAATACATGCTAATAAAAAAATCTACCTTACTATTTATCAAGGTGCTTGTGATGGTTTGAAGAAGTTTCGTAGCTTGCACTATTTGTGTTCGGTCACGGTTCAGGGTTAGAACGCATAATTTCAGAAGCCGCCTCATTTAAAGCGATGTAAAATAAGCAGTTAAAATCAAATTGCCGCCCGAATAACGCCCTCGGAAAACGCGGACACAAACTCATTTGCATCGGGCAAAAGTGTTGGAACCTCAAAGGACTCATGGAACAAGTTGACCTTATTGAGATTCTAATTTGCGGGATAGTGTACTTTGATTTTGTGCATATCCGTGCTGACCAGAATAGGGTGGTGGTCACTGAACGAATACTGCGGGAAAAAGACCCAAGTCATATGCGTTGCAGCTTCTGACGACGGCACACTCAAATCAATCACATACTACTCGCCGTTTGCAGAATTAAAATACGTAATTCCTCCGCTATTTAACAGTACCGCTTCAGCGTCCTCAAACACCAACTCCAATTCCCTTCCCCGCGCATCGCTCCTGGACGACCACCACATGTACAAAATGGCGTTAAAATTGCTAAGAAGCAGCCAGGGTTCAGGAAGCTCTGAAATTAGTGCGTCCAGATCGGCTGAATTAAAAGGGCGACCAGGAGGAAGATAGAAAACGAATCGTTACTGCCTGGAGCAGTGTTTGGAGAGGTAGCCGTACAGTATTTCCGAACCAATAGGGCAAAACCGCCCTTGACTCGTAGCTCCCATACGTTATCTTGCCGGAAACAATGGTACCTAAAGTTTCGAGAGCAACACAAAAAAGAAAGAAGTCCTCCAGAAGAAATTGCAAATGTGGCAGTTTTGCAACTACTTCATTACAATTCAACAAAAGTATGTTTTCCATAAAATTTAGAAAAATTAGGTTTGTTACCCAACGTTAAAGCTAAAAATTAAAAAATATTAATAAAAAATGTTAATTTTGAAAAATAAAATAAAATAATAATAACAAATGCTAACCTCAAAATCAGTAAAACTCTTTTTGGATCTTATAATCAGGAAGACTCCTGCCCTTATTTTTTGATTGCATTAGATCCACGGTGAGTTGGGACGCATCCAACTGCTCCGTTGAACCTCCTAATTCCGACCTTTTCCGCTTCTCTGCTTAGTGGAGGCGGAAACCCCGATCGATGGAGTGACGTCGGCTTTGGCCGGCACCTTATCAGAACCAGTCGCAGTCAGCTCTGAGTTGCAACCGGTTTTTGCTGGCACCTTTGCAGAACCAGCCTCGACTGGTCCCGATTTGACGCCAGTTTGTGCCGGCGGTTTTTGGGAACTAGACAGAGCTAGTTCCGTCCGAATAATTTGTTCAAGCAACGGACACAATTGCTTGATAATTTCGTTGATCTGGACGGATAAATTCGCGGTGACTGACGCGTATGAGATACGAGCCTTCTGAATTGTCTGCTCAGTTTTAAAAACTGGGCAGTCGCACAATCTAGGAAAGTGTGGGCCATTACAATTTACGCATGTAATACATTTCAGATGTATGCTCAAACTTGTGACACTTGAAGTATCGCAAAAGTGTTGGGACATATTCGCGAACAGTAATACGTGCCGGAACAGTAGGTGTTTTAAACGTGCAAATATGAAGAAGACGGTTGACAGTCTTCCATCTCCATCTTTGCGCGAGTTCATACGCCGCCGCCGCACCGCCATTAGACCTTGACACGCAAGATTTTCCGTGATCTCTTCTAGCGTTCAATTCAATAAATAGCGGCAATACACTACATCTCTGGAGGTGTTTAATGTACTGTGCGAAACTACAGTAACACTTATCTCCTGAAATTTGGTACGTCGCTTACATTTCTCATCAATCTATAAAGTACTTTGTGAATGACGAAAAGGCTGACTTTGAAGTTACTCTCATTTATTCTTTTTACAACGAGGAACCGGGGCCAAGCCGCCGCATAGTGAGATCAAATGCAATAGTTCTACCAAAAAATCCTTCTTCCTAAACTATTAGAGATAAAATAGAAATTTTTTTTCTACATATTTTTCAATAACCCCCTAATCGATTTCTATAAACGTTTAATTTTTCTACTATTACTGTTACTCTTAAAAAAATTCCAAAGACCCCTTTATTTTTAAGAATAGAAGAACAACGTTTAAAAATCAGATTTATTAAAATTGTGTACAAATAATAAATAGTATTAAATAGTAGCTATATTTTATTGATCATCCCCTATTTATTTTACCCTAAATATAATTTTTAACTATTTGTTTATTTTTTAATTTTTTTCTCACGAATATAAACATCTAGCGCACATATTTTAATATTTTACTAGTTTTGGTTTTTTAACTAACCCCTATCAAACATTAAATAGAAATTAATTTTCTTTTTTTGCCATTAAATTAATTGTAAATTTGTTTATATTTTTGTTTAGTATAGTTAATTGTATTAACCTTTCCATCTCTTCCCACTCAAAGCCCCCTCACCCACTAAAAATATCCCCTTCGATACAGATGCAGCCGCATACAGTATCAGGACGCCCTCCAGCAGATCTTAGAGAGGCCGCCCTATCCGCATCGACAACTTAATATTTAATTTTATTACGTATTATTTATG
>JAODGE020024752.1:0-13400 GCA_027574965.2 Ecitophya simulans
TTTTTAGTCGACTCGAATCACCTTTACAGCGACGATTTCAGCGTATCCCAGTGTACCACCTCGCAGAGTAGTTACTGATCTCTTCAGACCCTGCAAATAAAACTTTTGAGTGCAAAGGAAGAAATAAGTTCCTGAAGAGGTAATGCATATGCTGATTGCGAGCATCAAACCACGCACCCAAGCAACAAAACCAGATAACCTACGAGCACTTCAAATCAGAAGGATTACAAATAAACAATTTCGAACAAAACTTTCTAAACAAAACTGCAATACCTTTTGATTTGAAACAGTTCATTCGAACTATTCTACGATAATAGATACTACGTTTCTCATTAACTTTATGTGTTGGATGTTAGCAATTTGCAAAATGAGAATTGTAATGTGCCAAATGTATAGAGTTTCGTAAAAATGCGTAATGAATTTCAAGATGTATGTGCAATTGCGGAAGACGCTGGAGCGGCACTGAAGAAAAATGATTTACGATTAGCAGATGATTCATTGCGCACTATTTCACTCTAAACGTCAGGCAGGTTCAGACAAAAGAACACTGTAGGAATGAACATGAAGTTACGTAAAGTTTGTTGAATTAAATGTGAAGTGTTCGAAACATTTACGAATAAGAAGTAAACACAATAAAAATGAAATGAAATCTGAAGAACAGAAACAGAAATATCCGCGCTTTAATATCAGTTAATCATGTGTGTAGCATATATTAGACAATTTGTCAATTATACGCTAAGCATGAAGACTTAGACTTCGCAACGACTCGACGTGCATTTCTTTGCGTGATCGATGGCCCGATGCTGTTCCTGTCGAAAACATCGAATTAATTTACCCAAGCCGAGATTGGGATCGCCCTGAATTCATTTTGATTCAACATGATCGAGAGCACACTACACGTACACGCATCAAAAGGTGATGAAAAACAAACACTACCCGAACAACAAATACCACAAAACTCAAATCAATCCAAACACGAAATACGATAACCCAAAAAACAGACTGCAGATAAATGTAAACGTGTTAATGATGATGAAAGAAAACAAACACATTCAAGAAAGGAGAAACGATAACCGTTCAGCCATTGTTGTAGATTGGTTACTTACCCTCCCCGTCTGCCCATACCGCAAAAATGAAAATTAAAGATGCAAAAACAAGTTCGAAATTAGTGTCGTCGAAATGAAATCGTTATCGTTAACAAGGACTAATCTACCATTAAAATCGAATCCAAATTATAGACAGGTAACTTTCGTAGGAAACTTTGTAAATTTTAGTTAAGCGTTTCAAACTAAACCGATTATAATATTAAGCTTTAATAGACATTAAATTAATATTTACCTTTACAGCGGAAAACACGTCAAATCCTGGATTTCCTGAATCGCCTTTCGATCCTTTATCACCTTGTTTGCCCTGTAATTTTTGTTGTCCAGTAAATTATACAATATTCACAATAAACTAAAAGAAAATTAAATAAAACCTACCGCGTCTCCTTTAGGTCCATCTAAACCAATGGGCCCCTAAAGAAAACACACAAAATCGTTACAATTTTAAACTCTACGCAATATTATGAACATAATACCACGTTTCAAAATCAATTAAGACAAAGCACACATTATTTTGAAACATGTTTTTAATTAGAAAATAATAACAAATTCAATAAAATGTTAATTGCACCGAAATAATAAGCGCATGGTTATTTGCAAGCGTTCAGTATGCATGACAAAGCAGAACGATGAGTTATTCGCTGGTATCAATTAGTTGTTTGCTAGCGTTCGGATTATTCCGTGAATAACGCAAAACAACAATCTACCTCTTGTTCGCATCCGTTTAGTTACAACTGAACAATTACGACGGCAATTGATCACTAGAAAAACCGATGCCAACATTTGTCATCCGTGTTACAAATGGTTAATATCACATCGCCCTCCAGTGCCTTTTGGTTATTTCAGGTTACTTTCTAACTTACTCATAATTAGTCGATTAAAGCCCTGCGGTTTTTAAATTTTTAATACAAGATTGTGAGTTCGTGTACCAACCCAAGACCAAGTCCCAATTTTAGTCCCGTTTTTAGTTCAACGCTAAACAGTTGAAGATAAAGAAAAAAATAACAAACCGGAAATCCCGGATATCCGCGCTTCCCCGTCGCACCCTGCAACAGATAACGGAACAATCTAATTCCCTTCTTTTTTCCATTAATATTTCCTCTCCCCGGCTAAAGGATGCGTCCGATCTTCCGGTGGATGCAAAGTAAAAAAAGTAAATTTGCCAACTTATCAAAACGCCGCGACGTTACCGGCTGTCAGTCTGTCTTATGCGTGCTTCTCGTTTTTAGCCAACATTTATCTTTCCGCCCGAACTCATCTATTTGCACGTCGTCCTAAATACATTTCCATTTAATTTCGCTTAATTCTCCCTCGCCGCTCTTTATTCCGCACTCGAGACGAATTAATTTCAAATCAAACATTTTTTTCATTCAGCCGACTAATTGAAGTACCCAGACGTATCAAGGATTCTGGTTCGTTTTGTGCATGGTTTAAACAGTTGTTAGTCTTGTGCATCAAACTAAAGCTCTTGCGTTCGTTTTCACTACTTGAGGTGCAAGTGCGATTTTATTACGAAGAGTTCCGCAATTTTTTCAAACTGCATTAAAGTTAGAGCCTTTATTACGGTTTACGTTTAGTTGTTTTAGCTAAATTATTCAATTATTCAGGGCGGCAGAGCTTTTAGTACCACTAATAGATTCTTACCATGTAGCCTACTTCGCCCTTCTGACCTTTTATTCCCTGAAAATGAACTCCTCAAATAAAAAATCGTTTGTATCTCAGAATGTTGCATTTATAGTTTGATTGCTTCGATGATAAGAATGCAGCGGAAGAAACAGAAAAGCATTTGGAATGAGAAAATAATCGAAATAAATACCGGAAAACCGTTCTTTCCAGCCGAACCAGTTGTACCCTGAGCAAATAATAACAAAAACACCATTAAAAATATACTCAAGTATATAATATTACAAACAAAACGTCCCACGATGTCGTCTGACTACTTTTAATGGATTCTTAATATATTTACTTACAGGAGGTCCTGCTTCGCCGTTATCACCCTTCTTCCCTTTTCTACCTCGCTTCCCCGGTGGTCCCGGTGGTCCAGGAGGGCCCGGTGGTCCTGAAACGGGCATAATTATTAAGCTCGACGTTCACTTGATTTAGCTGATTAAAGCCCGCCGGGTTGAAAAAGTTCTTTTGAGATTCCTTCGCTAGAAAACGTTTTCGATGTGGCGTGTGGATTTCAACAACGTTCGGCGTCGTTCGCGACGACCCTTCGAAACGAGTAAATCGTCCAAGTTAATTGCGTTTGAAAATCGACCACCCTCGCGAACGGCCCTCCGAACGAGGGAAACGCATCGCGCCTTAGGGGAAATCCTCGGTGGCGGCGCGTTGCGGGCGCGGCAATCCGTACGCGAAGCACCAAATACGCAGCTAGACGAAAAGAGAGAGTCCCCGGGTCCAAGGTAGGGCCCTCGTCCGCAGGAAGGACGCGTAACGAGTACTTGTCCGTTTCAATGAGCGCAAATGCATCATTCGACGCGCACCACGTTTGGGTACAAACGAGCGCGACGCCGCCGCTCATCTAACTCGATAAACGTTGATGTTGATACAATTGCGCGTTTATTTAAGGGTAGGGTGCATGACAACGCCGAGGGTGACTGACTGACGAGCCTCGCCGGAGATGCAAATGCACGCGCGCCTGCTAAACAACAAAATGCATTCAGGGACATCCGCCAGAATGTCGCTAACGACGCGACGCCTCGATGTCGGTTTCGAACGTCCAAATAAATTTTAACCGAGCATTTCGAAGTCAATATTTTACGCGAAAATCGAGGAGATTTTTTAATGTTACAAAAAGTGTATGCATGTTCACATAAAACTAGGAATACGACGTGCTTTATTTAGCGGAAGTAAAGTGTGCAGTTGCAATGGCGTCTAGCGGGACGCAAATTGCAGGAAAAGTGCTTGAGAGCGGACAAATCGTTTCGGCACATTGCGTCGCACGGCAATAGAGAAAATATTATTTTTCGAATAGAAAGCGATATCGTCGAGCGTGTGTGAACATAGGAACCTTTGTCTTTTCAGACACTACACTTTGAGACCGCGCAAAATAATCGATTGCGACGAATCATTACTTATATTTGTTGTGCGGTGATATTGAGTCGTTCGGATGTGTATAACTGCTCGCTGTCCATGACAATCAAAATCACTGAATTGAAACGGAAAAAAGCGGATATTGGGCGTGTTTCGAGTGCGGCATCAAATTGAAAACTAATTGACTTTAATGCCTCATGAAGTCCGACTGCTGGTGGATGCCTGGAGTTTAATACAATACACGCATCGAAATGAGAAACGAGTTATTGTCTCGTATCGAACATGCCGCGCAATAATCACTCGAATGTTCAGTTCAATTTGGTGCGCTTTTATGAAAGAAACAATACCGATAAAGGTCGATTATTGTCGAAGCAGAACCCTTCCAGATGGAACAAAAACGAAGAATTAGACCGTGCTCGATTTAGTGTCGAGCTAATTCAACAACGGTATGTTATTCAACCGAGAACCGCTTAATTTTTAATGAAGTAGTTGTCTGTCTAAAGTCTAGTCTAGATTATCCGTTTCACGGGAACTGAACCACTGCAGAATATAAAAACGCATATCAACGTAACTACGTGAAGACGTACAGTTCCCAAGGGTTTGGCGACGTGAGTGTTTAATAAATAATGACCACATGTGCCCTTCATACCCTCCTAACGTTCACTATAGATTCGGCACACGTTTTCCAATCGCTTGCCCAATAACTTTCTCGGTTTCGCCGCATGCGGCGCTATCGCAGTTATCACCTTTGGTTTTTTTATTACAATTTAAAACTTTTATCCCTTTACACCTCTTTTTATGGCGGCGTTCGCTCGCCTCTCGGTGCGCGAGGCAAGTGAGGTCAACCGATAAATTCCGAGTTCGATCGGTAAATTAGAGTTTAAACGGTGCCAACATCACGGGACATAAAGGAGTCAAAGGAAAAGCGACTTTTGCACTTCTTCTTTATTGTCCCGGCAATGACACGACGAAACGATCAAGCGAATGCGATAAAAAACAAGACAAGCTGCTCAAACTTTTACGCTTCTTACGTTTCGCGCACAGACCACAGGTAAACTAAATTAAAAGCGTCAATTTCTCGGCGCTCATCGAAGTTTCAGGCGTGTCGGTACAAACGACAAGGTGTTCTAGGTAACTTTGTCGAGGTTAATGACTCGCTAACGTTCTTTAAAAAAAATAATTTAAGACATTAAATAAAGGGCGAATGCGGTGTGTTGATTTTTTGTCTACGCATAAAACACAAGATAGCTACCCGTGCTCTTATAAAGTTCGCTTCCTGTCGTCACAGATAAACAACGCGGCTGTAAAAATACCGAGCAAACAATGCCGCCCAAAAAAAATGTTTATTTAGCTCCGCATTGTTTGGCGGAGGTATCTCTTCGCCCCAATCGCCGGAAAATGAAAGAGCTCCAGAAGAAGGTTACCACGCAGTACTTTCCTTCGCGGATTGCGGAGATAATAATAACTTTATTTCGCATTTTTCCGGTCTCAAGTTTTTCCCCAGCCGGTTTATTACCCCTGTTGTTCTCGACTCCATAAATAATTTAGAATTCCTCTTGCTCCTGACGCATATCACCGAAGAGGCCGCCGATGAGATTATTCGTCAGCCGCGCTTTCCGAAATTTATCTCTTTATCTTTTCTATTCGTTAGATTTGCATTTCGTCTCTTGTGTGAATTATGAATTAGAATTATATATTATGCAACTCAACAGAACTCTGCCTGTAAATAGATGTAAAAGCTTCTAGAAAGTAGAAAAACAATAACTAAAGAATGATGGGATTGAGATTAAAACACTTGGGCAAACATTACGTCGCTTCTGGTATTGAAGGTAAACAAACATTCAATGCATTTGCGAACGTTCTGAAACGCTTCGTCAACGTCTCGAGAGAGCAGCTCCAACGAGAATGTTTCCGATCTCCATAACGACGTTAGAAACGAGCGTAGACTGAAAACAAGTCATCCGTAAATGTTTGAAATATATTCGTTGTGTCGTAATAAATGCAAACGTCTCCGGGGCGCTTATTCCTTAATTTATTTTGTAAGCGCAGAGAGGAATGTTCAAACACGGAACTAACATCAGTAACGGCAACATAAACTTTGTCAAAAACGAGGCAGAATACGACAGATAATAAACGAAGCAAAGAGTAACTGAATTAATTTTATTTGCTAAACCGTATCAAGTCCGCCTCAAATTTCAAACTAGACAGTATCCTCTGGCGAAATAAGATATCGAACATTGCTAATTATAGAGTTATGTGTCCAAAGTACTATAATTGTCATTTGCCGCGCTTGACTTTGACATGATAACCGACATTTTCGTGGCGTGCTCTGCACTCAATCACCGCACTCGCCATTAATTTTTTCACGTACTCTACACACATGCGCGCATCGCGATTACCTGCGGTAAAACTATCAATTCGTTTCACGCGCGCGGCAAGCTAATGACGTATTATTATTAAGCAATTTGACTGTTCAGGCCCTTCATCAACGCGGGCCTTTCGCGAAGATGGCCTGCGTTCAGTTGCTCGCCACACTTATTACACGAAAGCGTAGGTAATTTCAGCGGTAAGTACATGCTCAATTGTAGAAGCTGTTGAGGTCTTGAATTTAAACCAGAACAAGAAAAATGAAAACTTGGGAGGTCGCTCAAAATATTTTAAAAGACTTGCTTAAATTATGCATCAATATTATTGTTTACTTTTGAAATTCGCGATGGATTTGTGCGCCAAAAATATTCATATTGAAGCTTTTCCAATCTGGGAACGAATTTTGTAGTTTACCAACAAAAATAGCCATTAGCATACATATTTGAAACCACTCCACAACTTTTTCCGTCCGAAAAAAGGCCCGGAAAATTCACAGTTCCTCTCATTATACGCATTGTAAAAACTAACGCAAACAAAATTTATTAAAACCTCCACGAAGATGCACTCAACACAACTCGTGCAAATCCAGGGTGACTAATGAACGTTCCGCTCAAGATGGCTCGAGAAGAATGAGAACCCGCAATAACTAAAGTAAGCGCGAATAAAGTTGGGAAGCGCGAGGTGGTAACAGCGGATCTAAATCCTTGCGGACGCGTTCCGTTAAGAAGTTAACGCCTAATGAAAAGCTCGTTGCAGTGGTTGCCAAATTCCCTGCTATGGCAAGCTGTTACGCATCTCTCTATTACGACTGCAAACATCACCGAGGTGGTAGTAAAACTCGGAAAAAGTTGAAAGTTGAAATTGAGCAATTTCTGGACCGACAGCTCCACCGCCATACTTCATTTTTTAGTATGTTCGGATAGGGTGCGCGGTTGCAACGGCAATACTCGAAGAACTACCGTCCGGAAAATACTAAACGTCAGCTTAATGTTAAAGTACAGCCGCAGCAACCGCCTAATCCTGACCCAGGCCCAGGATTGTACATCACTTTTATACGCGCGTATAAATATCTCGAAATGATCCTCGGCTTCTTCTCATAACGCGCTTCCTTCTGCACCTCCGTACATCTTCTCCTCCTCTATTATCATCTGCACCCCTCGCCTCGTCGGCATTCCACGCTTCGTGAGCGCAATACAAATGCTGCCCAGGCCATGTCTCGGAATATCGTTCAAAGTGTCCATAGTGTAAACGCGAAGATACAAGTTAGTATTGTAAAAGGTTCATCTCGCCATCCTTGGCGAATACTGGTCGGGAAGATGGTGCCTGGAGACTGGGCGTTACTACCCCGAAGAGGGACGTAACAGCATCGTTTGGTAGCTGCGAGAATGCAACTTCATTATGGCAATATTTTCCCCAACGGATTATGCCAAAATTAAATTTCGTATTTGCATAGAATTCGCGTTTTGGTCGAACGTGCGCTTTCGGTGCATGCACTCGCATTCCATGAAAAGCGTTTCAAATAAGAATATGTGATTTTTTTGGTGTTTTTTGAATTACGTTTAAAAACAAGAAGATTGACCGCAGTCACATCAAATCATTGTTCGAATGGTATGGACTTGGACATATATCATGGTCTATTTTCCAGTGCCATAAATCCATTTTAGTTGCTTCTTTTATTCGCCGTGCCTGCAAGGCCTTTCAAATCGTGAGGCTTTCACTGGAGAATTTATCGAGTGTCGAATCGAACTTGACCCAATTTACACCTTTCGGCTTATACATCTTTCCGCGGCGTTTCCCGCCCCTCGTCCCACACGCTTCGTGCCGAGCGCTGCTATTCTTCAAAATGCCCGCAGTGCGTTCAATCAATTTATCACGCGTTTGTTGCACACTCCCAAACGCACCGATATTCCCAGATAGATTTACATCTCCTATAATTTCATATTCATTGTCATGAAAATGCCTCTTGCCCGAGTACGCATACCATTACCCATTAATGATAATAAAGTGGACTTTGATTTTCATTCAACTTACGTGTGCGCACGTTCGCCACTCGCCGCGGAACAGTCCCAAAGAAAAATCGTGATCGAGAGGTGCGCCACGACAATTGTCAGACTCCTAATTTATTAGGTAATAGGAAATTAGACAAGCATTACAAGACAACACCGTTTGACCTCGCCGACCTCCATTATTGCTTGGCAAAACAACATGAACGGTCTTGGTTCGCTTTGCGCTTGCGTAACAGCTTTCAAAACGCTGTTTTATTTCAGTAAATATAAACTCCTGCGTGTCGTGGCAGGCATGTCAAATGCCAGTAGATGTTAAATTGCGCGAGGAACATTCCGTTGGGTTTCTGGTTGGTTGACAAGGCACCGGGAGTTCACGGAGACTTCTCGGCCGGTTCGCCAGCGTGGAACAGCCGGTGTATTTTCAACAAATAACGCGGGCATGAATTATTCAATGCGTGCGCCATTGCTGCGTTGCATCGGTGCGCACTGCATACGCCGCGCGGCAGATAAATTCCGGCACAATATTATCCAGAAATTTTATTCAACGTATTCGAGGTGAATCCAGTACACGCGAGACATTCAAAACGCTCGAAATGATTAAAGGTACTTGAGATTAGCATTGCACCTTCTACTCCTAGTAGTTATAGTGTTAGGCTTCCTTGTTACTCGATGATCACACGTTCAGAGATTCTCGGATGATTAAACTTTAATTTCCAAACGTCCACGGTGGATTATATCATTAAATATAAATATAAACTGTAGCCTGTTACATTTTATCGTCAACGTTTGTAAAATGAGCAATTTCGTTAAAGTTTTCTACAAACACCGGCTTAATTCACGAGGCATGATCTTAGAATTTGAAAACCTGGCTTACCATTCGCTCGCGAGCTTCCAGTTTGCTAGGAGGCATAATGCCGTTAAGATTGCCAACGACGTGGAACTTTTTGTGACACGTCTCGTGCGCAACATTAAAACTTCTAAAAACGTCTCATTGCGATGCCCGAGCGAGTGAAAAACCCAGTCTGCGGTGATCCTCTGCAGGCGCCGCACACGGACCCCTTCAGTCTCGTTGGACTCTTTAATCTTTCACTCTGTTGTCGGCTTCGAATCCTGCAGAAAACCGCAAACAAGACGCTGCATAATGTGCACATGCGCGGTGCGCGTATAAGAATACAACTAGCAGACGTCAACGCGAAGTTAACTTTAGCGAGCAAAACACAATGAGGAATGTTAATTAAGTTGTCGTGGATTATGTTGCGCTTGTGCCAAGACTTGCGAGACTGCGCGGAATAAACCCGAGCGTCAGGCCACATGATCATTAACGCCTCGCGATTGGCTGGCGGTGCGAAAATAAATTAAAAACGTCGACACGCGAGATTTATTTTTTTCGACACTTTTCTGTCAAGGGCGTCGTCGGCGATTGAGAAAACGAAAACCTCCTCTCGTCTATTTCACGCTCGATCTCGGCGCAATGCCTAAACGAGTGTGCGTTAAGTGTTGTTAGAGCTTTCGGTTAATTCGATCAATCATAGCGCGGCAGTAATGAATATATCCTGCCGGTGCAACGAAGGGGCTTAACGACACTCGGGCATCCCTATTCGCCGAGCATCCGCCGGCGCGCGAGTGATTGAAGAAGAATTGAGGCACGTTTTGTAATCGAATGACGGGCAATTGCCCGACGAGCGGCGCGCTCGCGATGCCAATGATATAACACAATAAGGCAATAAACCACTCGTCAAGTGCCACTCTCGACGATGGCCAGGCATCTCGCGTACGCTCCGGTTGATGAATGAATCAAAGCGACAATGCAATCAAAACATTGCCATCACCGCCGACCGCCGATCTATTGTGGGAGTGGACAGAGGTGACTGTTAGGTTGACGACCTCTTCACAAAACGCGCAGGAAAAGCTTCGAATCGACGTATAAATCAAAACCGAGTTGAATTTTTTGCGATACACGTCGCGCGGTTACCGGACCACACCAATTAAAGCTTCCTCGACAACGTTTTCTTTAGACTGACGAGTAATTAGGCCTGACATCAAGAATTGCGTGCTTTCGCGCAAAGATCTTGACTTATAGTAGTTATCCATAAATACTTAGGATTACCCCCAAAACGTTTTTCGTCAAATTACATTTTCAGGTAGAAATCCTATCAGCTAAAGCGGCAATCGACACATCGATCCATTACGGCATTAGCGCAAAACAGGTCAAAATATTTCGAATGCCATCTTGTATTTCTCAGTACGGCCATATTGCTTCCGATTCACCTGCGTGATGATTATATTGTCACGTCGACGTTCTGAGACACCATTGTTAAGTGATGTTTGCGATTGTGGCCACTTTCTCGCTTCGACGAACCCAGCACTAGCTGACGCCATGACAACGTTTGACGTTTTTACAATTTGCCGAAATTTTCCGGAACGCGGGACGTCGCTTACAATGCTTTACGCATTACAGCACACATCACCTCGACGCGCAGATTTCGCGCGCAGAACACGCCGCACGACGACGGAATAATAATAAATCGAGTGTCGGTGGGTTTCCAAAAAGTGCTTTTCACCCATCGACAGCCTCTCGGCGAAGAAAGTCATTCGACGTAGAGGATCTTCCATCTTTGTGAAACGAAGGTCTTTTGTCGAATTCGAATCTAAAATTTATACAATGTACAAGACGTTCTCGAAGTCGAGCCCTGTCACTGCACCAATACTTTGAATGGTGACACTCTCGCAGTGATAATGAACCCAGCAGCGCTTTTGTTGTCATAAAATGTGATAAAATGAGTTCAAGATAAAATAATTAAAGGTGACCTGAACATTTATGATAAAGTTGCACTGTATACAGTAAATTTCTTTGTGAATGTAAGTCATAGAGGTTCAGGTGACATGGTGCAGGAAGTTAAGTCGAGATGGCGAAAGAGCGCGCGCCGAAAACGGCAAGGCACGCATGAACAACCTTAGCAGACGTGAGAGCCGGCGCACATGAGATGGTTATAAATAAGTATTCTCTGTCCCAAAAAAAAGAAAAGGTCTGATTGGAGCACAATATTTTTCCGCCAAAGAAAATGATACGCATTAATAACCGGCCAACCAACCATAAAAACAACGTACAATAATGTTTGCAATTCGGTCGTTTCCATCGCCTTCCATCACCGTCGTTCGCACACTCTTTGGGAGCTTAAACCAAAATGTTTTTCACGCGCCTTTGATCAAACTAATGAATGCACGCGTCGAGCGCTCGGCATATGTGCGAATTAATTAATTACGGGCACAGTTGCGAGCAAAAGCGATATGCGACGGCCCTCGAGACAAATTCCCCGCAACTGGATTCCGGCTAGGGCACTCGTCGTTGTTATTGTTGCTCGGCGTGTCAAAGTCACCCGGCAAACAAGGCACAAAACGCGCACGCAAAAAACAACAAAACGTGACAAAGCACCGCGCTGACACAACGCGAAGCGAAAACCCCATCGTGGTTTTCTGTTTTTCATCAAACTAAGCCATTAATCAGTATAATCAAAGTAGTCATTATACAAGCAATCGTTTAAATCGTTCCATCGACAGACAAACATAAACTCTCTCGAGAATTATGTTGCGTATTAATTTTTAGTTATTACAAAGTGTTTACGAGCGACTCCCGAGTTTTCCTCCTCTTTTTTTAGTGTCGGTCTCTTCTTTCTTTCCCGTTGCCGCGCCATTGGCGTCCGCTTTCAGACACGAACGCCAGTAATGAGATATAATGAGCGCGTTATGAAAAAAGTGTTTCTTTTTAAACGCTGCCCATTAACGTGTTGTTTTATTTTCCGCCGTGTGCAGCGCGAGACATCTAATCCGAAGCATGAAACATGACACAAAACACAAGAAGTACTAATTACTGGCTCGAACGTTTTCGGTCTTTATCGGCCATTTTTCTTCCTTGGCCCTGACATAAAACCTGTGGAGACCCTCGAGCGCAATTCGAAACTAATACCTGACTTTAAAACGAATTAGGCGAGGAACTTTTAAGTTATCGCCTTTTAAACGTTTTCCTCCACATTAACACACGCATTCAAAACTTTCCGTTGCGAATTGAGCCAATTAATATTGCAAAGTGATTGATTAAATAAAATGTCGGTCGGTTTAATCGTTAATTGATCAACATGACGGGTAAGGCAAGGAATGAAGCTTTGATTGAAATTAATGACAAATAAATCAGGTCGCATTAAACAACAATAAGCTGTTGCTCTGAGCTTAACGCTAATTACTTGCTCGATGACGGTCGACATTATCGTCTCGACGTGAATGAATTTTATCTCCTTGTCAACTTACCTGAAACAAGAGAAAATAAACTGTGAGCAAACATTAAAAGCTAGGTGATATTTTGTCATATTGCTCCGCTGTTTACTCCACAAAGTAATATTATACTTTTTTGTGTGCGTTTCAGGTGCAAACACCTTTACAACCCGTTCGCACAGACCACCGTGCAACGTGTAACCGCTTCGAGTCGTCCGCTTTTTGCTGGCTTGCTCTGCGGTCCCATCTTATCTCGAAGATTGTCTTCGACGCTTCGGGCAGCTCCGAAGTCTACGCGATTGTGTTCGAATGTTCGTTACAGCTGGAACGCAGTCAACCGTTCGCCGCGTCTGAGCACAACAGTTTATGTTGCATTTGTTAAGTCAGTTCGGCGAGTTCGTGCCGGACGCACCTAAGCAGCAATTAAACAAAAACGAATGCGCATTGTGTGTGCGCGCACACGTGAATGCTTAAACTTAAAGTTCGGTCTTCGAACGGCTGCAAAGTTCAAACATCGGAGGCCGTAGGGGAATTTCGATTTACATAACGTTAGAAACGAATGTGAGACCTTTACGAGTACCCCTGCTTAAACGACATCACCGATCAAAGAGTGGACAATAAA
>JAODGE020024768.1:0-10070 GCA_027574965.2 Ecitophya simulans
AACCAGATATAATAAATGTAGCACACGGTGAGAACGTGTTCTCTTTACGAGGAACACGTAGCACGGCGGCTCAATGGTCTAGGGGTATGATTCTCGCTTTGGGTGCGAGAGGTCCCGGGTTCAAATCCCGGTTGAGCCCGGCTTTTTTTCATTATTCAATCTTCACCACCGTGACCCGAATAGATGTTTTCAGCACAACTTTTGCAATAGACCAATCAATCTTTGTTTACACACCACTGTCGGAATGCATCGTAAAGCTATAAATAGCTTCGCTTTGATGATCGCACACTGCGACTTGCTAACATAAGCCTGTTTAAACATTCCCAGTACCGTTTTATAATTCTTATTAATTTCATGTTTCATGCTGCCATTATCATGAGTGCGTTTGGGATTATTCACGCGTCGATAAGCAACGTAAGTCTGTTTTCGGTGTATGGCGGAGATGACGTGTTCGAAAGAAATTATTTCCTCGACGTGCAGGGAAAACCGAGACACGCGATGCACCCATCAGTTCGAAATTTTCGCATGTTTCGCAAGGTATCCATGGCGCTCGAACAAAATACAACCTAAATGTAATTTGCAACCATACTTTTGTACTGTTTAGTCGTCGTTTCGTTGAGCGAGCACACTTTTGTTTTGTTTTATCGCGTTTTGGCCGACGATGCGGTTTCCTTTTAGATTCCCAAGCGTGGTGTTAGTGTATGAACGTGAGCGTGAACAGTTACGTTCAATGTACGACATTCATTATGCTGCGTCTTGAGTTCTTCAATTCGAGAGGATGATGTGGCCGTGATGGCCGGTGAGTAACGAAGCAGTGAATGCGAGAAGAATGACTGCGTGTGAATGCCATTTACACAGCGCTAATCGTATTAATGCGGGTGACCGTCAACTGGTTGGAAGCGGGTGCCTGCGTGCCGGATCAATAGCGTGTTGTGAAGGTGCAAAAACGTGATGCGTTGTCGACTCACCTAGTCCCATCTTGCAAAACATTGCCTCGGCTTCGATGAGGTTCTTTTTCGGCTTTTCGACGTGCACCGGCGCCGGCGCGGCTTCTTTGACGATCTCCTCAATGACCTCGCGAGGCTTCTCTTCCACGGGCGTTCTGACCTTTGGCATGTCGATCTTAGGTTCGTCTTTGGGAACCTCCGGAAGCGTGATCAGTTCGGGCGCGAGCGATTCCGGCTCGGGGGTTTTGAACAGCGGCTGCTCGGGCGGAAGATCGAATTTGGCTTCGAACTCGTGCACGTCTTTGAAGTTCTCGAATTTGGAAGCATCTTCCGGCTCCGGTTCCGGCGCGTGCTGTTGGAAGTCCCCGTGGAATTCGTCGTTTTTGAATTCATCCTCGGCCTCACTATCGGAATAGTGCTCGAGGATGTCATCGGCGGGGGGTGGAGGCGCCATGTCGCCTTTCTCCGGAGAGAAGGCGCGCTGCACTTCCTTCTCCATGAAGTCCATGGTCGCCTCCTTCATGTCGTCGAGCTTCTCGGCCGCCTTCTCCTGGCCGAGGGCCATCTCGTTGAGGAACTTGTCCAGCTTGGCGTCGGCTTCCTTTCGGTCGGGGAAAGCGTCGTCAAAGTCGAGAAGGTTCGTGTCCATGGCTGACGGTTGTGCGGGCGGCGCGACGACTGGATGCGTCTGGATCTCTGGCGGCTCCCACCTGGTTTCGACCGCGTCGGCAAGTTTGGCAGCTGCTTCCGCGCGCGGTGCAGATTCCACCCTTTTATCGATCGCCTCGACCGCCGCCGCCGCCGACGACGCCCCCTCTAGTGCCGCCACCGCACGTGCTGCCGTCTCTTCCACCAAAACATCGTCGTCCAGCAAGGATTTGCCTTCGTCTCGCACGGGCGACTTGGACTCGTGGCTCAGGTGTTCGAAATCGTCCATCGAGTCGACCTCCCGTTTCAGTTCCACGTGTCCCAGCGACGCGTCCTCTCGCAGCGCACCGAGCAGGTCCATCGTCTCCTGCATCATTCCCTTGCCCTCCATTGCAATAAAAGTCTGGAATCCCGCGTTATCGACAGACGGAATAAGGCCCCAGTTTCACCGACACAAAACACGAATTTGGTCCTGCCGAAATATTACGACCGCGTCGTTCGCACCGTTTTATTTCTCGCTACCTTCCCGTGGAGAGAATATCGCGTTTCGTCTGATGTTCAGCCCGGCACCGGCGCGGTTACTGTCATCTGTCAGTGGGTTAGCATACACGCTTCCCGATGCCTCCTTATTCCATCGTGCAGACAACAAGAAGTGGGGACTAGAGCGCTGCGTATCCCCGATGCGGCTCCGACGTCGCATCGAGTGCGGCGAGCGCTATTTCGGTTCGAGTGACTCACGATCGCTGTCGGTCACTACCGATTCATGTAAAACTTGCTTTACCTTATCGAGGCGTTTTCGTCGACGCGTCACGCGCAACGAGCATTGCTCATTCGCCGACTATCAGACTTGCAAATTAGTCCGCGTCCCCACCGTCGAATGAAATCGAACGAGTTTAAAAATTAGAACTCGCCACCTCGGCGAGCGCCCTCCAAATGAGTCGTCCGTTTCTCGAACCATCGCTTCATCGCCATGACGACTGAGTCCGCGCCAAAAACCGTTACGGCACCTATGGTTGCCTACGTTCGCACATCGAAATTTCGTTAAATTTCTGTAATGTCAGTAATCGCGGCATTTTTCTCATGGCGTCGACAGCGTAATTCAAAACCAAAATTTGCCGATAGCGCGTAAATTAATGTCAAATTCGAAACACGTTGGGAAGCAGTTCGCATACCGTGTCTACCTGGGATCACGTGAGTCGGCGACATTGGCCAATCGACGTAGCGAGCGGCTCGTCGCTGGTGTGCGACAAAACGCGGCGCGAATGCGTGCCGGCTCGTAGGAGGGGCGCGGCACGTCGGCGCCGAGCCGAAAAGTTCCGCAAAAATCGCGCGCATGCCCTGAATGCCGAGGCGTCGCGGCCGCGTTTATCGGTGTCAGGTTGGTTTTCGGTTTTCCGTGCGCGCGGATCGCACGCGCGCTCGCTAGCGGCAGCAGCTGGTCCGGTCGGCGGGTCGTCGGCACCGTCAGTGCGCGAAGCCGCTTCGTGCCGAGCGAACCGCGTTCGGAATTCCTCCTGCGCGGAGCGGCGTGGCGCGCGCCCGCCGAGGGGCAGTGCACGAAGAAAAATACGCGGACCGCGCGTCGGAGATGGCCGCATCGCAGGAAGAGGACTCGTGCCAGCGTCGCCAGCGGAACGGCGGCGCCAAGGAAAACGCCGGTCCAGGGGGCGGCGCCACCGAAGCGGGGGACGTTCGGTACCTCGCCGAACTGGCCAACGGATATATTGTGAGTGCACGGGAACGGGTGGGAAAGAGCGGAAGTCGCGATCGTCCGGGCGATTGCGAAAAGCTCCACGCACCTGTGTGTACGAATGCCAATGCTCCATAGACTATAAGAACACATCCCCGAATTTATCCACGGGGTCCACACATTTTAATGTCATTACGCATTAATGCGTTGTGCATAATGACAATTTGTTTCGACCTGTCATTCGGAACGCATTAAGGAGTGAATTAGTAATAATATTTCACCTGCCACTAATGACTCAACATCGATCAGTTCTTCAGCGAGTCCCTAGATTCTATTGTCCGGAATGCGAATAACTTGCACGTCACAAAGGGGCACCGACTCTCTGTTGTGAGTAATATCGACAAGTATTTACCTCGAATTTAATGACGGGCAACTTGCGTTCATACAAGTATCGGCAGTCCTTATCAATGGCATAAAATTCTACCTGATTTCGTAAGGATAAACAATTCCAGTTCTCCAGCAAACAATTAGCGCCGAGTCGGCGCGGTTTATAAAACATATTTCAGTCAATTCGATAATAGTTTGCGTCGTGTTCGCGTCGTACGTCCAATTATTATTACCACGATGATGGCAAATTATACGTGGTGACGCGCGACGGGTAATTGAAAACACAGATTGTTGTAATTTCAATTAAGGATTGCGCGCCCGACACGGTTACAGTCAATTGACTATTATCAAATGTCGGTTATCGCCGAATGGGTAAATTAAGTTTTTACATCTCAGGTGTTAGATATTTTACACGTACCTGTTTATTGTACCTGTGGAAATACCCAAAAGTTGCGTACAAAAAAAAAACTCGCGCGTTCCAGAGGTGTGTTTTGTTTGTTCGTACCCGCGACGCGAGTTATCAAGCACATTGTCAAACAGTAATCGAGTGATAATCGTGCACTTCCAATTCGTTCGTCGGTACAAATTGGCTGGCACGCTTTCGTTGGCGACAATTAGAACCGAGCAGCTTACAAGTCCTAAAGCAAACAAGAATAAATGTGCTTTTATTGCTGTTCTGCGTACACAATCTAGTCTGGAGGCAATTGTCCTGCGTACGTCCAAAAAATCAAATATCAGTAGAAACCTGGAAAGAAAAACATAAAGTTTGTATAAACGATTTAGATAAACTCCAGACCTCCAGACCCAGACTCCGATTAACAACATGTACAACTATATTTTTTTGATACCGCGAGGGTTATCAATTGATGTAATGAATGATGTAATGTTGCTCTGTTTGTAGAAAAACGGCAAAATGGTTATTCCCAGTGTGATAAACGGCACCAATGGATACGTAGTGGTATGTTCTAATGTATCGGACAATGTTGACATAACTAACACGACTTTTATAGACAAAGAAGACTCTAGAGCCCAGGAAGTCAAACAAAGTCTACCGTAATGTGAGTGACCGTTATCTATCATCTATCGCGGCTCGGCGAATTTTACCAAATTCACTAAACCAAACGTGTGTTTAGGGCGACGCACACAACGATTTCTACAAGGCCACACCAAAAAGGGAAATGCTTGAATCGTTCGAGCGTCCCAGCATCCTCACGGCTTTCCTCACCCACATAGGCTTCTACATCCTGATGTTCCTCGGCTACATGAGCCAAGCGCTATTTCCGCCCCAAATGACGAAACAGAAGAACAGGGAGGGCTACCCTGCGTTGTATAACAAATTCGTATCGTTCTATTCGCTGTACCTCTATCGACGTATTCGTGATTGTTGGAATTATCCGGTGTGCAGCGTGCCAGGCGCCGAGATTGTGCTGAAAGACCGCATAACCGAGGATCACGGCTGGACGTTCAAGTATGTTTACCGCACGCCACTCCCCGATGGCGAGACGTTGCGTGCGGCTGGCGTTATCGCGTGATTCACGCTTTCCAGGTACACCGGTGGCGAGACCAAGTGCCTGAATCTGGGCTCGTACAATTATCTTGGCTTCGCGGAGAACAGCGGGCCCTGCGCGGACGCCGCGATCGATGCGATTCAGAAGTACGGCGTGTCGACGTGTTCCACCCGACAGGGGTACGGCACGTGCGATCTGCACGTCGAGCTCGAGAAACTCACCGCCGAGTTTTTGGGCGTCGAGGACGCCATCACGTTCGGAATGGGATTCGCCACCAACGCCATGAACCTGCCTGTCATTTTGTCCAACGGGTGCCTTGTTTTGAGTGATAATAAGAATCACGCCTCGTTGATTTTGGGCATCCGGATGTCTGGGGCTTCCGTTAAAGTTTTCGAACACAATGGTACGAGGACCAGCAGCTAATCTATCAAGTCGAGACTAATTGGTTTGTGTTTAGATGTTAACGATTTGGAGAGGCGACTGCAGGAGGCTATCGTTTATGGTCAAAATTCATCGCCTAAAAAGCCCCATGTTCCTTGGAAGAAGATCATGATCGTCGTCGAAGGTGTCTACAGTATGGAAGGCACCGTCGTGCGTTTGCCGGAGATAATTGAATTGAAGAAGAAGTACAAGGCGTACTTGTACCTCGACGAGGCCCACTCGATCGGGGCGATGGGCGGCAGAGGGCGCGGTGTCGTCGACTACTTTGGATGCAACCCCAGAGACATTGACATTTTGATGGGCACGTTTACGAAAAGCTTCGGAGCTGCCGGCGGATACCTGGCGGGCAATCGAGACATCATCTCGTGCATACGGAAGTATAGTACAGCATCGAAATACGCCATGGCGATGTCCCCGCCGGTGGCTGCCCAGATCATCATGGTTTTCAAGATACTGATGGGCAAGGACGGCACTCAGGAGGGTCTCAGACGCATCAACACACTCGCCCGCAACACGAAGTACTTCAGGAAGCGTTTGGCTCAAATCGGCGTCGTCGTTTATGGAAACGAGGACTCGCCCGTGGTCCCCATTCTAGTCTACATGTATTCAAAAATTACGTAAGTATGCTCTTCCGTCATGCGCGAACAACGTTTCCGACCGTGCTCGTTTTTCAGTGCGATGGTGCGTACACTACTCAAATACAAAATCGCCTCGGTTGGCGTTGGTTATCCGGCGACACCGCTGTTCGAAGGCCGAATTCGGATCTGCCTGTCGGCGGCGCACACGAAGCAGCAGCTGGACTATGCGCTCGAGACGATTGACAAAGTCGCCGACGAGTTGGGCCTCAAATACTCACGCAAGAAGACCGATCCGACGCCCATAGATTACGACGCACTTGAGGTGTAATCAGTAAACGGCTGGTCCCACGCACGCACTTGCTCGACGCACGCGAACGTTTGGTGCGACGAGTGCGTTACAAATTCGGCGTATCACCGGGCGCGAGTGATAGGCGAACCAGACCTAAGGCTTTCAATCGAAACCGCACGAAGAGTCGCGTATTCGCAATACGACCTGATGACTTATCTTTATGTGTTTCATAAATTTCCGTTCACGTTTTAAGTTCTAATCTCTCGCAAGGCAACAATTTTATAATGTTTTAGAGAATTTAGCTAACCTAATTCAATCGAGGCCAAGTCACCCCCGTCGGATCAGACGTTCAGTACAAAATTTTAACGCAAATTGCGTTTCTCGACTTGACTTAAGGGGGTGCATGTTAAGTTTAAAAATAATCACGTTGATATTGACGTGGCGGTGCTCTTATGACTTATCCATTGCGAACTTCGTAGTAGACCGTCTCGTTGGGTGGTTCGATCGCGAGTACATACCCTACACGCTGGATTAGACTTATTCAAATGCATAGATAAGTTTAGAAGCGAAAAGTTCAAGTTTAAAGTTATCTACATTCTCTAGTGAGTTCCTTTTTGTTGGGTCGGTTGGCAGATGTTGACGACCTATAGGCAATTTTCCTAACTATTCCAAGCATTCCAGCACTTCTCAGCACAGATACAATATTTATTTATTCACACTATATACCTCTATATAGATAGACTAATTTTCCTGCAAACTACTCTTTAAATTCAGGTGCCATGCAATTTGGGAATTCTCGACGAACTTCGGATTGTTAACTCCACCGGTAATTCACCGAAATTCATTAAAAGAAATATGTGATATACTGAGTAATCAATAACACCTGCACCGGACATTAATTGTATTTGAGACAACATCGAGAACATATCAAATGCAATACACAAAGCAATTGACTTCGCGCGAATTTGGAATGACGAAAGAGGATGGCAGTATTACTGTGTGTAGATTATCATCTTAATGATGGGAAGATTGATTGTAAGGACATTTGCCGAATTTGACGAAATTATATGAATAAACTGTTTGCTTTTTTTTGTAAGTTTGGGGCTTGTTATTTATATATTTCTACACGATATTTTGCTACAATAAACGCTGTACCAATAATCGTCGACTTCCACTAAGAACCTGCTTTTTATATGTGCCGTAAAAGGCATTAAAAGTATATACCCGAATAACTGAACAATTTACTTCGTGCCGTTACCCTCAATCACGTAAACAAGTAAATAAACTCAAATGGAAGACTCACCTTTGATGTTTGCAATCTGAATGATAGTTGAGCAGAACATCGTTAAAATAGGATTTGGGCTCAAGAATGGACCGATTAAGAGTTTTATCACATCTTATCCAATCTGTTGTTACACACCAAGTGTACTGAACGTTCTTGTTTTGGACAGAAAGGCTAGAAGTCCGTTAAATTTAGCGGGCTGCTTAACCTGCCGACGTATTGTTGATTGCATACGTTAAAATTGCATTTCTGTGTTTTTTAACTTTCAAACTTCCAACCGTTGTCTTTGCAAAGCACAGTAAAGATTAAAATGACCGTTAATGATAGTCATTGAGCCATACGTTTTTATTATAATGTCATCTTCATTAAATACATTATAGCTTAAGTGAATAGCCTGATGGTTTTACGACCTCGTTCTACGACAAGATGAATAAATACAAAACTTCGATTTGTTTGGCATTCAGTTTTTGCTCATAGTTTCTCGTAGTTTTGCGCAATGGGACGACAACCGGAAAATATTCACGCAGTTAATTCTTCCAGTTTCTTTACATTTCTGACAACATGTTTTGGTTTTTACCTTTTGATCGTGGTGGGTTTCTTGAGCAACTTGATCCAGCCGTATAAAAGGAAACAAGAAATGAAGCGCGATGGATATCCGCCGCTCTTCGACGGATTTTCTTGGTTCTACATCGGTTACGTAATGCGACGAGTCCAAGACAGTTATTGTCACATTGTGAGCAGTCTTCCTGGTGCTGAAATTGTCGTAAATGAACGAGTTTCTTACGATAACGGATGGACGATGAAGTAAAGCGTTATTTCCTACAGTTCTAATTGTATAACTCGTGATAACCGTGATAATTTCAGATGTACCGGGACCAAAACAAAGTGCCTTAACTTAGGATCTTATAACTATCTGGGATTTGCGGAGAACGAAGGACGTTGCGCAGAAGCAGCGATAAAAGCCATCGAAACTTACGGAATCTCAACGTGTTCCAGTCGCAAGCACTTTGGCACATGCGATTTGCATTTAGAGTTAGAAAATCTTCTAGCGGACTATTTAGGAGTGGAAGATGTAATTACCTTCGGAATGGGTTTCGCGACAAATGTCTTGAATCTCCCGACGTTATTAACTAAAGGCTGTCTAGTCCTGAGTGACAACAAAAACCACTCGTCGCTAATTCTAGGCGTTAAGTTATCGGGGGCGACCGTTAGAGTCTTCGATCATAATGATGTGAATCATTTGGAAAGCCTCTTGCAAGAAGGGATTGTGTCCGGGCAAGTTGACGACGATTACGTGCCTTGGAAGAAGATCCTCATCATTGTCGAGGGCATTTATAGTATGGAAGGCACCATAGTTAGATTACCGGAAATAATTGCGTTGAAGAAGAAGTACAAAGCGTATTTGTATTTGGACGAGGCACATAGCATTGGGGCACTTGGGAAGACCGGCAGAGGTGTTGTAGAGTACTTTGGTTGTGACCCTCGGGACGTCGACATTCTGATGGGGACGTTTACTAAGAGCTTTGCAGCTGTGGGTGGATACATTGGTGGAAGTCGAGTAAATTCGTGCATCTTTCAACTGTCAACTCTCCCAACCACAAACTTGTTTTAGGAACTCATAGCCACGTTGAGAAACCACAGTTTCGCATCAAAATTCGCGATGGCAATGTCCCCTCCGGTGGTGGGTCAAACAATCTCCGTAATAAAGATCCTCATGGACGCAACGAACATTGGCAAAGATAGAATCGCCACGTTGGCATTGAATACAAAATATTTCCGTACTCGTTTGGCTGACATGGGTTTGGAAATCCTGGGACATGATGATTCACCAGTGATTCCGTTCTTGACATACTCGCATTCCAAAACCGCGTAATTCATTTACATACTGTGGGCAACCAAACGCTAAACAGTTATCATTCCAGAGCAACGGTCAGAAAACTACTAAAACGTAAAATAGCAACTGTCGGCGTTGGTTATCCCGCGGCTCCTTTGATGCAAGCAAGAATACGCATTTGCCTTTCGGCCGGTCATACCAAGGAACAACTGGATTTCGCACTGAAAAACATCGAAGCAGTCTCCGATCAACTGGGACTTAAATATGCTGCCAAACCGCGAGGTGCGCCAAAATGCACGATTTTGTAATAAATGAACTATGTGTGGTTAATGCTGCGGTCGACATGATAATAATTATAATATAAATTATTTATATAAATTGCCACTTCCCGTTGCCGTCGACCGGAAGTCAGTGCATCGCGTATTTGTCGCTTTCAATCTCCATTCGCGTCTCCTCTTGATGTGGT
>JAODGE020024778.1:0-14167 GCA_027574965.2 Ecitophya simulans
CCCCCAACCCAAACACCCCGAAACCCAATGGCCGCTTTTTTAGCTGGTCACTACTTGCTGGCCAACGCGCACGGATTCGGTGTTGTGGAAATATGCTCTGATGCATCCCCAAAAAGGAGCTTCGTAGGAGTAACACTCCTCACAGTACATTACAGCACCGGGATCGTACATTTACATATACGCTTCGCGCTGTCGTCACCCACTCGCACGCAACACCGAACATACAGCGCACTCCTAGCCCGCCAGCACCACCTCCGAGCGCCGCTGCCGCCAGGCACACGCTGCAGGTGGGCAGGGAGATAGACTGAGGAATAGAGCATGTCACCACAGCAGTGAGGGGGAGATAAGGTGTATAAGAATATATATGTATCACCCCATAGCTGGCGTGCGCAAGAGTAAGAAAGGGAATACGAAGGGTTACCGAAGCTATATTTTGTCCATGCCACACTCCCACCACCGCCCGCAGTTGCTATATACAAAGGCGAGGAGTGCGGGGGCCCATTCTCAGAGGGCAAGAGGGAAGGGTGGAGGGGTGAAATCAAAGGAGGAACACAGAAGAAAGAACGCTCTACATGGTAGCGGCATCTACATGGAAGTGCAAAAAGAAAAAAGGGAAAGTAATGTTCATTATAAAAAGCGAATAAATAGGCACATGCACACACATACAAATATGATTAACAACAACGTCTACATGTGCATTGAATGACGCCATCTCGGAGTGCCGCCACAGCAGCGCGCCAGTTGGGGGGGAGAAAAGGAATGTACCTTCCGCTCCCCCCCCCCTTCCCTAAAAACAAGCCCATCTGTGAGAAGCAACGCAGAGAGCGAAGGGTGTCACAGGCGGGACGCCAAGAACACCACCGTCAGGGTGGAAAGATAAAGCTGGGAGGTGCACACACACACACACACACCTCCGCCTCCGCTCTCTCTCTCTGATCAAGAGGTGGTCCTAATACCTCCACTCTGAAGCGTGGATCATGGTACGAGCAGTCTTCATGCGCTGGTCGTTGCCTGCGTAGCGGGCCTGCGCCGAGGGAGTGAGTTGGTCAGTGCATGCGGGCTTAAACTCCCTCCCCACCTTACTGTGCAGATTAGGCATCTTCTTGAGCTCGTTGTGCTTGGCCTTGTACGTTAGTCTGCGCTGGCGCCGCGCCAGCTCCTCACGCCTCTTCTCCAACTCTGCAAGGCGGGGGTTGGTGCTTCCATCCGCTGGGGACAGGAAACCCATCACTGCCTTCTCCTCATCTGTCCACTCCGACTGAGCCACGCCAGACCTCGAGAACAGTGGTGCCAGACCGCTATCTGCATTATTGATGGAGAGGTAACGGTTCGTGGTGGCGTAGCGGAGGTCGCACTGAGCCGCGTACGAAAGGGGCAGAGGCTTTTCTACTGCCACCTTGAAGGTTCCGGGCACCACACGCCCGGAGAGGGAGCGCTCGTAGGATCGATTTTTAGTGGAGCTACGCATCGGTGCTACCGAGCGTGTCGAGGAGGGCTCAGTAGAGTTGCCATTACGAAACTTTACACAGTAACGCACAGGGATGACCGTAAAGCTCTCCTGACGCAGCAAGGCGACAACCTCGGGAGAGTCCGAGTGGTTGCTGCTGAGACCACTGAGAGAGTGAAAGACTCTGGTGAGATGATCATTCTTGGATGCAGATGCCTGAATAAGCTTGCAGCGTTCGTCTCTGGACAACTCGTCACGAGTGCTCCTCATGCTGAAGGTCATCATGGCTACCCTGTCGATGGGATGCAAAAGTTATTGATAGAAGGGGCGAGGAGGAGGAAGGGGGGATGCTGCGTGTATGTGTGCGCACGGTGTGGAGGCTTGGGATACTGTATACAAACTGAGAACTGAAGACAAAAAAGTGAATAACGAAGGAAGAGGGAACGTGTGGAGTGAGAAGAATGCGCCCAAAGCCACAGATCAAGCACACGGGCACGTGGTGAAACATGCAGAGAAAAGGCACTTTACCGCCTCTCGCCTCGGCGTTTGCTGGAACGAAGGAAAGACACATTACCCGCCGTTTGTTTTTGTCATATGTACGTATATATATACACTACTCAAAGTCAGCAGTACACGTAAAAGGTACCTTTCTCCCTCTGTTTCTCTATATCACCCCTCGCCCCTCGCTGAACTGTAAACACACACACACACACCGTCCCATTGCGCGGTATAGGTCACTGGCAAGTAACACGGGTGAGGAACGGCGGGCAAAGAGAAACACAGAAAGACACGGAAGAGTGGGAAGCAAAAAGAAAACATGTATGTCATGCCTGTCCCTCAGACCAGTGCAGCGCTGCAATCATGTCGCGTACAGTCGCTGCAAAAGAGTTGGTTACACCGCTGGCATTTTGATTTTGAGACCCACATACTAAGGGGCTTATAGCAACCGAAGCAAACTTCTCTCCCGACTGTGCACCAGTTGCTCGTCCCCCGAGGCAGCGTGTGTGCTGGCTGACTGGCGATCGCCTGCTCCACCTCCTGCAGCCACGGCTCCTCTGCTAGCCGCGCCTGACAAGCGTCCGTGATCACCCCAAGAAGATATGCGTCAAACTCAGCACCCCAGCTCACCGTCTGTCGCCGTGCTTCTCGACCGCTGTTTGCATCGTTGCTGAAGGTGGGTACATTGCGCCACACCCCATCCACAGCCCCGCGCATACAGAGGAGATCACTATCAAACTTCAGGTAATGGCTCTCCCAGAAGACAAGGCGCTTGCTGCAGCAGCTCGGCACAATCCGGTAGCGCTCGTCACCGTCATTGACGAAGCCGCCACCCGGCTGTCTCGAAATAAACCTCCACGCCGTCGCCGCGTCGTAGTCTGGGTTCACGAAGAGCAGGGGCTCGAGGCCGCTCTTCTCTCGCTGCACGCGCCGCAGTACGTCTGTCCAGATGGAGGCGGTCCGCAGCCTCACCCCCTCCAGTGTCCTCTCCTGCTCGTTGTCGCAGAGGAACGTACCATATAGGCAGCTGTACACGGCCTCGGCCAGGTGGCTGAGCAGCGCATCTGTGAACTCAAAGGCATATGGGTACTGATGCAGTACTTGAAAGACCACGTCCATGTACTGCAGGAAGATGGGAGACACCTGAAGCTGATGCGACTGCTCCGTGTCGGAGCAGGTGTTGCCGGAGTGCGTCTGGAAGCTGGTGCGGCCTCGCAGGCGATGTCCACTCCGCTCCGCCATCTTGTGCCCAAAGGAGCAGAACTCCTTCTCGAGTAGGATGCAGAAACCTGCAGTGGTGCGATAAAATGGGTCTAACATAAGCATCGCCGTGGCACAGCACTGCGCGGTGCGGTCCCAGCCGTCGGTGCAGTGGACGAGGCAGGACTCCCCACGCTCAAGACTGCGCGCCACCACCACGGAGCACTCGAACACACGCTGGATGTGTTGGAGCCAATGGGTGTCATGCAGAGCCTTGTGGAAGCCCTCAGCAGACGTGTCACCCTCAAAATTGGCGAGGAGGGCACGTAGCTTGGCGAAGGATTTCGCTACCCCGAATACATTGTCGATACCGAAAAATTTAGTGTTGGCGAAATAGTACAGTGGGCCGGTCTCGTAGCCGCCACCTGTCTGGGCATTGGCCTCCGCCGCCACATAAGGGCGGCAGTCCGCGACGAAGAGTGTGCACGACTTCGTGGCTCCCTCAGCCCGGCCACCAGCAGCGGCGGCGGATGGTCCCGCCGCGTCCGAGGTCCTGGGTGACTGATAGCGCGCGGCGACGCTGCTACTGGCATTGGCACTACTGCTGCCATCATCATCGTCGCTGTCATCGTCGAAGAGCGAGGGCATCCCACTGGAGCGATGTGCAGCAGATGGCCGCGACGCCGTTGGGGTGCCATCGCCCTCGCCTTTGCGGGATTCACGAATGTGTGTGCCAGCCACCGTGTACCCACTGTTCATCAGCGCTCGACACACGTCGGAGTCGAACCCAGTAGCAGATGACCACATCAACGGCTGTGAGGCACGCGCCAGCACGGCCCCGGTGAGGAGGTGCACGTAGCTGATTGCCGGGATGCGGCTGCGTGACCGCCCTGCAAGTGCCCTGAGCAGCGTATCCGCGCTGACTGCGCAGGGCTCCAGGAATACCCAAGGGTAGGTGGGACTGGCAGAGTAGTGACGGCCACACTCGTTGACATGGCTGGCCTTCAAACTGTTGCCCGCGGCGGGGTCGGCATGACCAGCCCCCGCCGCAGCGGCTTCCCCACTCAGGGAGTGCAGCCGGAACCACGGCCGCAGGTCCACGCCGACGCCGACGCGCCGTGTGTCCACGTCCTCCTGCGTAACTGTGGCAGGAGCAGGAGAGCGCTCCGCACCCAACGCGGTAAGCTGTCGCGCGAACTCGCGTCTTGGCTGGTACAGGCACCACCCAAACTCCACCCTCTCATGCGACGCTGCCGCTGATGAGGGGTCCCTGGCCATGGCTCGCTCCCGCGCCCGTGCGTACTCAAAGGCAGGGAGCTGCTCCACCAGCGCGAGGCGGGTGCCGCAGAGTGTCAAGCACATCTTCACATGCTTCACCGCCCTCTCACTCTGCAGAACAATGATGTAGCTCCAGACACTCTTCGAGTGCAGGGTCACTGCAAACAGTGCACCGCTCGCGACACCCTCGGGGCCTGACGTGCTGCCAGGGAGCCCGCGCTGGTCAGCCTGCAGTAATGCACTGCGCAAGCCGGCGACAGTCGCTGCGAGGGGGCCGACCCCTCGGCTGATACTCCACTTGTCGATAGAAAGGAGCGGAATGGTGATGGGCTGCATGGCGCCAGCGGGGCCAATGAGAAAGCGGTACTGCGACAGACCGAGCGAGCAGGGGAGCACGACACAGTCCTTCTCGTTGTTGGCGCGGTAGAAGGCGAGCGCGGCGCCCTCATCCTGGGTAATGGATGCCTGCATGAATAAGTCCAGCCGCTCCCCCTCGAGGAGGTGGGGCATCAAGTCCGGAAAGGACATGACTGTGTGATGTGTGTGCGCTCACTCACTGCCCTTCGTCTCACGATGTCAACAAAAGCGTGTGATGTGAGATGATACGTGTGCCTTTTGCTTCGTCCTATCCCAAAATAACTCACTATTTCCTCCTCTTCCTCGAGACAGTACGCAATACGGGAACAATGTGAATGAGGGAAACCGATGAAAGAAGAGGTAATCTATCCGCGCGAGCCGTGCGCATTAGCTGCGTGCCGCGATTGACCAGGTGTTGATACGTATGCATTTACAATTGGTAAGTACGGAGCGAATGCGTGAAGCACAGAGATCCTGAAGGTAGCCATATAATTTTTTTTGTAACAGTTGCAAATCGTGAGTGCACACACTTACATACACGTAAAATTATCACATACAGGCACACACACATACATACTCACGTAACGCCTTCCAGGTACCTTGGGCGAAAGTCTGTGTGTGTGTGTGTGTACGTTGTGTGTGTGATAGAGAGAACTCGCAAAGTAACTGCAGTGAAGGGGGGAAAGGTACGGTGGGGAGGGAATAGACAGCGTTAGCTGCGATACAGAGAGAAAGAACGAGAGAGAGAAAAAAAACGTCCGCGTGTGTGTGATTAGCGTGAACAAAGTAAATAGATGTCACTGCCAAGGCGTGTCACAGTATCACTTTCGTATTACAGTCGGCACTGGATACAGCCACAGACACACACACACACATACACACACCGTACGTGAATGGCCTTCGGGGCCCTCTGCCCACCCACCCACGCACTCACCCACCATTTGAAAGCGCAAGTAATATAAACATGCATATATATATATATATATGTCCGCAGAAAAAAAAACGAGTGCAGTGACAGGGAAATGCGGCTGCCAAATTGCATGATTATTACAGATCAGCTAGACGCTTGAGGAGTGGGTGAGTTTCACAAATGCTGGCACAGCGTCGCGAGCAGGGACGACTCACATCACGCAGTAGCATCGTGCAAGTCAAAGGCTGCCGCTCTCAGATCACCACACCCTACGCGCATGTGTGACAGTCATCCAGTAAAAAAATGAACATCCTAATGAAAGAGTGTGCGTGTGTGAGAAAGAGCAGGTGTGTGAGGAGCGCTCACTCAGTATAGATGCGCGAGAGCCTCGCCCACTTGCACGCACACTCCCTTCCCCCATGCCCAGCCACCACCCCACGCCCTTCGCTTGCTACAGCAGGTCGACATACTGGCTGGACGGAAGTTCAATCTGCCACGACGGCTGCCGCTTGGCCCAGCCCTTGCCGCCGCCATCCCCGAGGTGGGGGAAGTGATCAGGGAAGCCAGAGCCCACGTCTGTGCTGGAGAGTGAGTTATCCTCGTCGGACTGCGGAGAGTACTCGGGCAGTGGGGGCGGTAGATGATCCATCGCGCCGGGCCCCACCAGGGGCGTCTCCATGCTCACCCCGCAGAAGGCGAGCAGCTCCGCGAGACGCTTGGACGGGGTGTTGGCAACGGCGCTAAATTTAATCTCCTCTGCCGACGCCACCGCGGTGACGGCAGTGGAGTCATCGACCAGCGACACATGCACAGCGTTAAGACGCACAAGCTGCTCCTGTGGTACCTCCAATGAAAAGGAGACAATCATCGGGTAGCCGGCAGTGGTGACCCCGGAGTCCGAGCGCGTCAGGGTGAAGGTTGACCTCTTTAAGCCAGTCGGCGAGCGGTCGGGCGCTGCGGATATCTGCATCGGCAGCGGGGCATCGCAATCGTCCGGTCGCGATGGAGCTTGTGTGCAGGCGAGCAGGATGCTAGACTGCAGCTCCTGCGTGGTCGATATCTCGGATCCGAAGACCACCGCCACATCCTGTCGCCCGCCCTCAGCACCCACGGCTGCGGCAATTAGCCCAGAGAGGTGCTGGAAGCACAGAAGCGTCGTGACAGGCCCCTCCGCCTCTGCGCTCGACAGCGCCACCCGCTTTGCCGCGACGGGGGCGGTGCGGAGGCCGCAGACAGTAAAGCGCTCCGCCGGCCACCGCGCCTCAGTGTCCAGCTTCAGTACGAAGCACGGAGCAGCCTCGCCTGCCGCAGCCCTGCACTTTAGCACCTCCTCCCCATACACAGTGAGCGCAGGCACGTCAAACGTCTTACCAACGTACACAACGACTGATAGAATCATATGAAGCCAAGCGCGCGTCAAGGCGGAGGTCGGAGAGGTGGAGGAGCGCATCGGGGGGGTGGAGGTGAGCGTGGCGGTGGTGGCGGCGCTGCACTGCTCCTGAAGTGAGTGAAGATAATACAGGACAAATGGAAGCGCCGCCGCGCCCTGGCTGCTGGCGATCGCCGCAGTCAAATTCGCCGTTTCGACAATGCAGCGCGGGGTGATGGTGGTGGTGTCCGACATCGTGTCAATGATCCACTGCTTCGCCACCTCGACATCGTCGGCCGACGTCTCTATGACGCCCGCAGTGCCGCCCTGCATACATGTGGCGGCGGCACTAATGCTCTGCATAGACATGGAGAGTACAGTCAGTGGCGGTGGAGCTGGAAGACTGTGCGGCGTCGCTGCAGGGCCGCCCGTGAGCCCACCACCACTGACCGTCTCGACGGCGAGCGTCTCCGCACTGCTGTCCTCCGGCATCCCAGCAATCACGCCTCGCAGCACGCGGAGAGCGAGTGTGCGGTAGAGGTTATCCTTGACGCCCGAGCGAAGGTACTTGCGCAGGGCCCCCAGAACATCCATTGTGGTGCGGTCAGCGAGAGGCACTGTACGTATATATGGAGCTGCCACCGCCATCCAGCGCAGTGTGAGCACGCGCTGCCACTGCGACCCACCGCTGGCCTCAGACAGCGCTCTGAGCAGCGGCATCAAGAGCGACTGCATAAGTGGGGCGTTGCGCTGCCGATAGGTGGACCGGTAGAGATTCTGAATCACCCCCACGCATGTGTCCTGGGTTTCCTGCGCCACGCCGCCCTCGTCCACGCTATCGTCGACGCTGTCTTCCTCCTTTTCGCCGACACCGCGAGGGGGTTTGCGCGCGACCTGCAGGAGATACTCGAGCACCACCTGCGGCCTACTTCCCGTCATGGGCACCTCATTGACACAGACCTCAAGGCCGCGCAAAATACCCACCCGCACCCCCGCGTCCTCGTTCTTGACTCCGGTCTCGCAGAGATAACTGTACACTGCGAAGCCCAAACGCTGCGAACGTTGCTCCATCGAGCGCACAAGTGCCTGGAAAACAATGGCAGGGGCGAAGGGCACCTCCCACGCCCGCTCCTTCCCCATCAGCCCAACAACACGCGAGAGAAATACCCCGACGCCGGCGGTGGTGACGCAGGCAGCGGTGGCCCAGAGCGTGAAGCGGGAGGCGCGGATATATGCGATGTTCTTCTCCGTCTTGGGAAGCAGCGCGGAGGTGCTCGGTGCGCGGGTGTCTGGGCTCGTGAGCACCCCCACCGCTTCGTCGGAGAGCGGTGTGTTGGCCTGGGACCGCAGGTGCAGCAAGAGGTTGCGGAGCACCGGGCCTATTAAGTCGGTCACATCGTTGGCGAGTCCGTCCCCGATGCAAACCGCCAGGTGGCCAGTTGCCAGCAGAGCGGCATAGCGGCACTCGGGGGAGCTGGACTCCGCCTCATGTAGCCCTCGCAGGGCGCGGAGGAGCGCTGGTTTGTGGTCTCCGATGAAACGCCTGGAGTGATCATAAGTGGGGTCTTCAGACAGTCTGCTGCACAGAATACAGAGGACGTCTGCCGCCCCAATCTTATACGCCGGTACCGACGTCGTGAGTAGCTTCTCGCAGATGGAAACAGAGTGTGGCACGAAGCCATCCACGCGCGCTGTGTGCTCAATGAGTGAGCGGAGGATCCTCACAGACACCATCACCCGCTCCTGGCGGTTGTTTCTGAGATAAATGTCAAGGATCTTGCTCACCTTTCGGCACACTCGTGGAACGCGCTCAGGGTTACTAGCCACGTAGCTCTGTAGCTTTCCCAACGCATCCTCATCGGCACTGCCGCGGACATCCTCTGGGTACACAGAGACCACCAGGCCTTTGAAGCGGTACTTGGCCTCCTCAGAGCACGCGCAGCTGCTCGAAGAGCCCATCTGGTGGGGGGGAGCGGACGACAGCACAGTACCCCAAACAGAAACTTTTTTAAAAAAGGCAAAAGAAAAACAAAAAGTAAGTGACGAATAGAAACGAAAAGGGAAAAACTCTCTCCTTAACTGTAGTGAACAGAAAAGAACAATGAAGCGGGGCGTAAGCGGAGCACACAATTCCTCGAATATGTGAGCAGTACAAGCGAAGAGGTGTGCTCTTGTATGTTGGCGGGAACACAATAGTATGTATATACACGTATGTGCGTATGTGTGTGTGTGTGTGTTGTTCTCGTTTCGCTTGTTGCTCTTGATGTCAGTGGCAAAACAGCTATGCCGTGTTGAATAACCGTACAAGGGTGGTAAAGTAAAGTGAAAAAGCACTCTCGCCTCGCTATATATATATATATGAACGCAACTTAATGTCTTCGCACGCACGCGCAAGAAAACTTGGAGGGGCGCTCGCTCGTCTCTGGAAAAGAATGCTGATGCGTACTTTGTTTTAGAGAAGGATGTACCACCACCAGTGTCGCTGTTTCGTGTTTTCCCCTTTTTTTATGTATGGAACTCTATTGCTATACTAGGTGGAGTGTATGCAGAGGAGGGCTCAAGCACGTGCGTTCCGCAAGCCACTAAACAGTGAGTAACCGGAAAAGCAAGAAGAGAGAAACATTGGAGAAGAAGGTGATAATAGCACAGAGTGCTCGGTAAGCAAATATGTAAATAAAAAGAATGTCAGAGAAGCTCTGCTTGGTGGCACCCAATTTGTCCAGTTGCAGGGGGGGGGGCTGTATTGCGTAGCCACTGGGGGGCTGCATACGTCTATTATATATTTTGTGTTATTTCAATGAATTGACGTTACGTCTCTGAATGGGAAAGAGAGAAGGCAAATGTTTGTGTGTGTGTGTTCTTGAGTGGAATGGTACCTCACCACCACTTCCCATCTCCCGCCCCCTCCCTCCCTGCTGCAGCCACCTGCGAGTGCGTAAACTAGCTGGCTGGCAGGGCAATCTCCCCCGAGGAGATCAGGTCCGCCAGAGCGGCGCAGAGACCGTGAATGGGGAGTCCCATCACATTGTAAAAGTCACCGTTGACCTTCTCGACAAAGCATGCTGCGCTGCTATGAATGTTATAGGATCCCGCAACCCCCACCCAGTTAACAGGCTTCGCCAAAAAGGCATCGATCAAGGCGTCCGAGAGCTCCGCGAAGTGCACAATCGTGACGGAGGTGAGTTCGCGGGACTCCAGTTCACCGGTGAACGAGCTGCGGTAGCGTATGACCACGCCGGTGGACACATGATGTTCGCCCCCGGAGAGCGTCCGCAGAGTGTCGCGCGCGTGACCCTCGTCCCTGGCCTTTTCAATGATGGTCAACGGTGTTGTAGCCAGTGTGATGACGGTATCAGCAGCGATCAAGATGTCCACTCGCCGTGCGGTGCCACCATTCCCCGTGCAAGCCTCCAGCCTCTGTGCAACATCGGCGGCCTTGCAGCGGGCCGTGCTGAGAGCATAGTCAGCACCCGTCTGAAAGGTGGCCTTGTCCAGGTCCTCGGCAAAATCCGACGCGGACACTTCAAAGTCAGTGAGGCCAACTCTCCGAAGGATATCCTGGCGGCTCAGCGAGCTGGAGGCTAAGACAATACGCAGCTTGCGCAGAGCTTCCAAGTACTGAAGGATCATTCGTGTTTTTCGTTTTGAGCGCAGTGATGTGGTTGCGACGACACACAGATCCCTGTGAGTGTGTGTGTGTGTGTGTGCAAAACAAATGTAAAGGATAAATAGGTCAAGCACTCGGAAAAAAACTCGAGCATATTTGTGTATGCATGCATATATATATATATATATATGAGTTAAGGGTTAGCAGAAAGTGCTCTCTATTGTACTTATTTGTCTCTCATGCTGTAAAGCCAGACGCATGCACCATGACCGATACAATGATGAGGGGATGCGCATATACAACTATATAATAAATGATGGTGCATTAAAAATAGTATTCAGTCATAGATACGGGGAGAATGTGCGGAGTGAGCGCGCCTCGTGGATGTCTGTGTGTGCAGACCACCACCAACACTCCAACGTACACACACACGTACGCCTACACGCATTCAGTTCTCTCATTCATCCATTTCTATCGCAACCCCCTTGCACTCTGTTAGCGCCGCCGTCGCGCTGGCCCATGCGCGCAGTGATGCCCCCACAATCACTTACGTTGGGCTTTCTTCTTGGGTGCTTTGCTCGTAGTGCGCCTGCCGGAGTTTGGACCCGGTGTCTGAGCCTGTGCCTCCGCCCTTGCCCTTGCCCCAGTCCGGTTGGCCCGTATGGTGTGCAGTAACGACCCACTGACCTGAGCCTGGGGGACAGCAGGTGCCACCGCCGGCGCATTGTCCTGGTCGTCATCTGAGGATGTTTCGCCGCGGCACTCAGCGTAGTCTGGAGTGTCGGACGGGGTATTCGAGCGCGACCGCTTCCCGGCGACGGCCCTCTGCGGTGTGGCTGAGCATCTGGCGCTGGTCGCCTTCGCAGGGGAGCCCCGCCGCTGGCCTGGTCCAGTAGCAGGGACGGCGTCACGGAACTTGACGCCCTTCTGCCGGAGCAGCGGGACCATCACCACCCTCCCCTCCTCCTCCAGGATGGTCTCAGTGGCGGTGCGCACGCGATCCACCAGGAGTGGTGCCTCCCGAATCACGCGTGTCACAGCGCACATGGCGGCCACCACCTCATCCCAGCGGTGCGGATCCTCACGCAGTGGGCGCAGCGTCTCCAGCATTGCCTCCGCCTCTGCCACCGCACGTGTAAGCACCTGCACCGACGCATGCGCGTCGACGGTAGTTGTGGTGGTGGAGAAGTGCGGTGCGGCGTCCCGGCATACCTCCTGCGCGAGCACCGCGTAGGCTGCTGCCTCTGTGGCGGCGGGCACCAGCGCGGCTGCCACACCCGCCGCCGTCGTGGCACCGCAGTGAGGCGGCAGGACGTGGAGCATGTGCTGGCCCCAGAGAGTCTCGGCTTCCCTCTGCTGCTCCCACCACGCCTTGGCCTGTCGCTCAATATCCACTGAGACAGGGTGCCGGGGCTCGCACGGGGCTCCGATGTAGTTCTCCTTTGTCGATCGCCACTGCTGCTCCGCCTCCTCGTGCTCCCCGCAGGCACGACCCACGGCGTCGCGGGCCAGAATGAAGGTCCCCTCCACTGAGCCGTTGGCGTCCAGTAGCGGGGCCAGTGCCTCAATTGCCATCGTCACCTCCGCGGGCAGGCGGAAGGACTCCATCGCGTTGGCTGCGGAGGAAAGACGGTCCACCAGCCTGGAGGCCTGCGCGAGGAGCCCAGCACGCTCCTCCTGCACTTGCAGCGATGCGGCAAGACTCGCGGCGGAGGGCAGCTGGCTGAAAGCCTCGGAGACACCGAGGACAGCAATAGTGGCCCCAGTAGTAGTGAATAGAGGGGAGGCCCCGCTGGCGTCCGGAGCAGTGGCCGCGGATGCCATGAGTGCTGCCACCTCATCCGCGTCCGGGACGTCAGCGCGCGTGACGGCGATGGGAGGCACAGACGCAAAGTACACGACACGATTCTCTCGCCAGTATTTCTTGAGCATCTCAAGGAGGTCTTGAAGAAGCGTTGGGAACATTGGGAAAGCCCGCACAAGGTCGTCATGGTCAGGTGCCTGCTTACGCAGCTTCGCCAGCATCGCACGGGCCTCCTCCACAGCCCTCTCCTCTTCCGCCAATGCCTCCTTCGCCACAGCGCCGTCGCCCTCCTCGCTCCCGTCCACGGCAGCAGCCCTCCTCGCGGAGCCTCTGCCAAACATGTTGCTGATGAAGCGTAGGAGCTTCCCACCGCTGCTGCTGCTCGTCACCGTCGTCTCTGTGAGCCCCTCCTCCTCCCACTGACGCAGCATCTCGCCAAGGATCAATTGCGCGTGCTGAGCGTGACCGAGGGCGTGGGCCATATCCGGGATCCTGGGGTTGCTCTTGTAATAGGAGTCGGCACGGTGCCGGTGGTAAGTCGCGAGCAGGGCGGAGGGCAGCCAGCGCAGCGAGGAGTGCTGAGACACTGCGTGCGGGATGGTGTATGAACTGGCCACGAACGCCAGGCGCCCCAGCAGGTCCGGGTTGTGGGCAGCCGAGTTAGAGGACAGAGCGTACACGTATTTAGCCGTCGCCACGAGCACCGCCGCGAGGCTTTTGGTGATTGCAAAGCCAAAGAACGCCTCCGCGGAGTGGCGGTCAGTGGGCGAGAAGACTGCGCTGCAAGAACTGCGAGTGACGACGTCCTGCGCCAACGACGCCAGCTCCAAGGCGGCTTGAAGGTGTTTTCCAGCAGCGCGTGCATGGACGTTGGGAGCCGTGGCAACGCCACGCGCAGTGGTCGTAGTGGCGCGTGCCGCCTCAGCACGCACGTGGGTGAGATCCTGTAGCCCGGCCTCCATATTGGCGATGGCCGCGTTGTGAAGCACATGCAGTGCTACCACACGTGGCACGTGAATCTCCAGTGTTTCCTTGTTCGGGCCCTTTCCTTTGTGTAGAGGTGGGATACGCAGCGGCCCCAGTGAGGGAGGCCACGCTGCCACTGCGTCGTCCAGCGCAAGAAGGAGGCGGCAGTACTCAAACAGGCCGGAGGTCTTTTCGCTGGGGGTGTCCACGTACTCCTCAAAGCGCACCGCACCGCAGGCGTTCATCATGGTTAGGGCGTTCGCAACGGGGGGCTCGATCGATTGGCCCGCAGCCTCCACCGCCTGCGTCACAGACCCCACCCAGTCCACCTTGGCAGCATGCCAAGTGTGCTCGGGCACAAACATTAACCTCCTGGAAACTCCTGTCTCACACTACAATCTCAGGTGCGGTGTGGATTCAATGGAAGCAATCTTGTTGGTGTGCGTGTGTGGGTGTGTACGGGAGAGAGAGAGATAGCGGGTGGACCCTGTGGTGGCGTTGAGCACAATCTTACCTCACGCAAGGGCACTATAGAAAACAGCCCCTCTGACAGCGTTGATTTACGAAAAAGAACGGAGAAAACCCCGAGAAAAAGAAACTGATAGCAATTTGATGGCGGGTACGCAAAGAACCAAAGGTTTAAAAAAGAAACACCTATCGCCCACTCTTACTCTTCACTGTGTGTGTGAGAGAGAGAGGGGGATCAATCCAAGTGGTGGAGGGTAATGCCC